>VYZM01004339.1:40613-51779 GCA_013398915.1 Dromas ardeola | reverse complement strand
TTCTATGATTCTATGAACACTTGTATTATCATATACATAACTAAGTGATTTCAAGATCAATACATTGCAAACATGTTTAACCTCAATCCTACACGTGTCAGGCTGCAAGGTCAAAAGAAGTTTAAGGTCATGTCACCTAGCAGAGGTGATACACAAGTGTCCATTTACACATGAAAAAAACTCCTTAGGGACAGCTGTATAGAAAAAAAATTCTTACCAACAGCCTTAGTCATAAAACAAGAATTGCTTTTATGCATCTCAATAGTGCTCACTAAGATTAAGCTGTAACTAAAATAGCCTTCCAGCTTTTCTTAAAAAAAAGTTTAAAGAGTAAGTGAAAAAATTTATTATCTACTGTAATTTTTACAGAACTTCATTTTCAGATTCTGTTATTCATATGCATTTAATCTTTCCCTTTGGTTTCTTCAAGCCATGAAGTAAAATTTGAAGGGATTATTTGCATCCAAAAAACAGAATAAAAAAGCCCCACCCAAATCAAAGCAACTTTAAGGCAAATCAACACTAAAATTAAAACTATTTGCAGCCAAATCTTCAAGTTTTTTATACACCAAAGGTATTAAATATACAAATATTTCATATCCATTTTGACAGGATATCGTGAAGCTGAAGAAACTCCCGAGTTTCGTATTTTCAAATACCTGAATCATCAAAGCTTGAAGACTGTACTGAACTCTCAGACAGGTAAATATTTTCAGAAGGTGTATTAATATATAAATAGGAAGAACTATAATGTGTTCATTAAATGCCATAATCCTTATCAGAACTACTATTCATCAATTACATATTAGCAGCAGGAAATGTTTGCCATACAGAAAATTCTAATATGATTTCCAAATGAAGGAAAATATTTTCTTGATTAACTAATAAACAAGTTAGAAGAACATTATTCTACTAGTGTTTTCAAGTTGCCTTGATACTACCAAGTTGCACTGCTCTTTTCCTCCCACTTCTGAAGTGCGTATTTTCATTTAGGGAATTTCTAAACTTTATATTGATTAAAAGAAAATTCCATTAGACTTACAGCTAAGTCACTAAATAAGGACGCTGATTCTGCTTGATGATAAACACTGGTAATTATATCAGCTTCAATGGAAATTATAGATGCTTTCCAGTCATGAAAATTAGAGAGCAGCCTTAGAGACAAAAAAAAGGTTAAAAAAGTTTGAAAGCTCATCAAAGTTCATCTATTCTGTTGCATATCTTTATTTGCTTTTGAAGGATCTTGCCACTAGTGCATCTTTTTCTTTTCCTATCGGGATCAAGGTTTATTTATTTATTTATAGACTGTTTTAATCCAAGTTTACCATGCATTCTTCAAACATGACATGCAAGAGTTCACCAACTACTGCAGTGAGGAAACAGAAACGCTGCCAAAGGCTGGTTCACTGGAAATCACTAAGCATCAGACGGAGGCGCAGGAATGGGAAGGACAGGAGATCCATCTATGATAGGGGAAAAGTCTCAGTGCCTAGTTAGTAGGGGTAAAGTTGTTGCAGAGCATAGACCAATGGGTGCACTGTTCTGATACAGCAAAGCAGTATCAGAACAAGAAGACAGCAGAGAACATTTGGCCAAGTCCAAGGTCTTGCCTCAAGTCCTACACAGAACCATCCTGTGGTCTTTCTGCACAAGTAATCAAGATCCCAGCTCTGAGGTTCTGAACGTAGGCCATGGGACATTTGATATGGTACTAAGAATAGCTGAAACTAGTTATTATACACACCCCCTCAAACCCCAAACCCCAAAAAACTACAAGACTGTACCTGATTCATGCACACAAGAAAGTTGGTAAGAGCTTGTAGTTCGCGACAGAAGACTGAAAGCCTGTTGTTAATTTCTAATGGGCTTAAGTATAGAATTTAGTACTCTTAAAAAATAGAAATAGACAAGAATACGAACTGAAATTTAGCATACAGGAGTAAACATCACAGGCAGCTTATGTTAACTTCATTGTGTTTCAGGGGTTAAGTAACCAGGAGAGAGTGGAGAGGTAGGACAAAAGAGATTTTTCTGTTGACAAAAAGTGAGAACTCCTCCTCTTACTCACAAATAGGGAATAAATATATATTTTACCTTATTTACCTTAATTCCATCTGATTAAGACAGTATGATCATAATCTATTACCTTGCTTTTTTCAATAGAAAATATCCTAAATAGTTTGGCATTGAACCTTTGCTTATGCAGATGTTCTTATTCACAGATGTTTCAAACCCTCCTTGAAACTTTAGTCTCCAAGTTCAGAGTAACACATAAGTTCTTTTTAATTTTTTTTTTTAAACTAAATTTGGACTTTGTTATCTGTTCCTCCCCATTTACGTTTCATTTTCATTTACTAGCCATAATTGCATACAGTCATATCATCAGAAAATTCATGCAATGTATGCCTCAGCTGTATTGTACTGTTCTGTACTATTCATTATAGTGCATGTTTTGATACCTACATCTAACTATTTAAATAGATAAACATATTTAGTAATACTTCTTTACCTACTGCCAGGAACACCTAGTCTCTTTGATAATGGTTTCTTGAATGCTGTTGGTTCCTATCTAAACACCTGAAAGCCATCAATAATACCACAACTGTGCAAAATTACTTTTCATCTTTAATCTGAAAGTAAGAAGGAAATAAAAACACTGGGGTTAAAATAAAAATTGTTAGTTCTCAGGATTTGCTCTGGACTAATTCAAAGGAGGAAGAGGAGAAAAAATGATCCTTTTCCAGGAGTCAGGGCTTTCCTCTTTCAACTTGCATGGAAGGAATACAGAGATCTTTTGCAGTATCAAAAGTAGTAACTGCACATTTTATAAAACAATTTTATGAAGATTTAAAAACAAGTTGTAACAACTGGAGGTTAGGAACAGTTTCATAAAGGACACAGGAGGGAGTAGAAAAGGTAGGAAATAACAAATACTTCAAAAAATGCATTTGACTAAGGGGCCCAAAAAACCATCTAGATGCTACAGTGGCATCTGCATTTTCGTAAGCGCGTAACAGGATTTTTGATGGGCGAGCATTCTTTACCTATAAAGTATAGTAAGTCCCTTCTTCTACCTGACCTTTCTGATTTCCTTTGAATTGCCTTATTTAACTTTCTATAGCTTCTGCACAAACATGCTTGTGGAAGAAGTATGTAGGTCACAGAAACATACTGATGTGTAACTTCAGTACTCAAATACCCAAGTACTTGAAGTACTAAATTATAAATGTAGGACAATACTTCATTAGAATCAGATCTGTTCATGCTCATATTACACACAGGTATTGACAAATAAAATATGAGTACTATGCATACACAAGCTTTTCTCCTAAAGGACTATTTATTTAGTATCTGTAAACACAAACCAAGCAAGAGTTCATGGGAAAAACAGAATACATGAAATATTTCAAAGCAAATGGTGTCTACAGAGTCCTACATGCAGAATACAAAACTGCAATGTTTTTAAGTTTTATAGAAATTCAGAGAAAACATATAGCTATCACCTGTGACTTCTCAGTTATAACATGTCAATTACTACTCATGGCAGTAAAATGTCTGCATACCACCCAGGTATTTAGGTATATAAGGTGCATTTACATGAGGTATTGGCCTCGATAGCTTAGCTCTTGAATTTATATTATACAAGTAATGTCATGTGCATTTCCAGAGGCTGAACTCTTAAAAGAAAAGAAAAAAAGGCTTTTTATTTTTAATATTTTAATATTAAAGCTCAGCCAGGGCCTGATGAGCTTGAATGCTTTTCCAATGAGACTATTAGAGGTTGCTTAATTTTCTAGGATAAACAACATCTGCTTAAAGAATTACCTTACTTACACTTAATAAATACCACTGCTGCTTAAGTTTATAATTGTCAGTTCTTAAGCATTTCACGCTGCTCACATACTCAAAACTGTGAAACAGTCCCATCACTGAAGTTCTCAAAGTTACAAGGGGCGTAAAAGACCCAGACTACTAGTTTAAAGTAAGAGATGAGACAAGTATTTACTTTTAAACCACATACTAGTTTTAGAAAGAAAACCAACAAAACTTAAAAAAAAGAGAAGAATTTGCTCAGCATGCAATTAAAGGGCCAACATGAGAAAGAGACCTTCTCAAGGGTGACATCAGAGTCCCAGAAAGCAGCACCCCGCTACAGATACAAGCACATACAATGGCAAAGCTTGCTATATTTCTGCATAGGCTGAGGAAAGACTTGCATAAATATTTCCATACAATTCTCTAAGTAGGTCAAGACAGTACGGTTAAGTACAATTACTCTTCGAAAGAGGTTGAAACTTCTTGAAGAATCAGAATTGAATTTTTTAAGCACCTTAAAACACTGAACAGAACTTGGACCCAAACCAAATTAAAAAATATAAATCTGAAAGTAAGCTACAAAATGTTTAAGATTGTTACATAAAAGTAAGCTGTTGACTAACAAATTCCCAAAAGCCACACAAAAGCACCAGAACTTCTCCTTCAGTGTAAGATCTGGTTGTGAACAAATCTACAGCTTTGAATCTGATCAAAAGAGGTAAGTTATCTCTCCTCCCACCCTGCAGCCTGTACTTTACTAATGACTTACTGTAAAGATAAATGGAAAGACTATAGCATTTGAAGGTTAAAAATACCATTTACCAAAAAAACTCCTCCACCTGAGAACTGATGTAGGTGATATTCCTGCAGTGCTTTCAGGGACAAAGCTTTCGTCTTTGCAGAGACAGTTTAGGCATCTCGTAGTACAAATTTTAAATCTGCTGTTAAAAAACAGTTTTCTAACATCTCCCAGCCCCCCAGAAAGTGTAATCCATGCAGATAAGGCAACATGCAAAAAAGAAGTGCTACAAGGTTTGTCTGTGAGTGTGTGTACAGTTTGGGGGAGGGACAACGCACTGGGGAGGAGGGGAGCACAAGGGATGTTATTTTGATGTCCATCTGAAGAATACTAAGTCAAACTTGAAACAGGTAAAAAGATCTAAACATCAGTAAAAAGCAGAACCTCAGTCTTCCCTTAAAATGGATGAAGTAGAAAACCAATGTCAGACTTCAGATGTTCTTAGGTTGCAAGGGACGTTGCTTGGTGTTTATTTCAGTTTCAATTATTCTTCCCAAGCCCTGCGTAAAGGGGTTATTGCCTGGATCATGTTTGTTGCCCGTCAATTAACACTTGTAAGAAACTGGATTACGAAGCTGTAAAGACTTTCATCTATGGAGTAAAATAAAAACAAACTAGGATTTTCTCACAGATAAAAAGATTTTAAACACTAAATACCACAACAAGTAACGGGGTGGAGACATGAAGGACAAGTGGTAATGAACTTGTTCTGAGTAAAGGACGGATTCTTGTTTCAGAATCTTTCTGTTATTTGAGAATAAAGACGCTTATCACACAAAGTTAAGACTGGCGAAGTACTACATGCGCATTTAAATTACATTCCAAAACATTATTCCTCCATGCAAGTTCATCCCTCAGTAATTTTCCTATCTTGGGGAGTACAGAGAACATCAAGAATTATGCTCTCTATACAAGTCCAGGAGAAACTCTGGTTCACAATCACCAACAGCTGTGCTTTGCACTGAATGCCAATGCCATCGGCTTCTTCCCACACCTACTTACTGCTGAAACCTAGTCAACAGATACGTAGGACATCCTAAAATGACATCCTTTCTGAGTTTTATTTTATTTACTCAAGCTTAGACATGCCTTTTATTAAAAAAGAAAAAAAAGAGCAGCAAAAAGACTTTTTTTTTTATGGGTAAGTGTATGTGTGTGGGATTAAATAAATAAACAAACCCATGCAGTGCAACCTGCATCAGTACAAATGGCAAATCACGGGTTCTCCAGCTCGTAACACACCCCACAAAAACATGCTTTCAGTCGACTTCCTCCTGAAAGATTGACAGCAGGGAGGAGACTTCCAAAATAGGGATTCTGCCAGTTCATTCAAACACTGCTGAAAGCCTCCCTGCATATTTCTTGTATAAAATGTCAGGTGAGATTGTAGTGATTTATGATTCTTATGTCCAGAAATCAGAAGAGCATAACACTTCAGCTAAATAACATGCAACTGATAATTTTGGGAACATAGCTAAGATTTCTCATTAAAAAATTGTTTTCAGTTTGTAATTTCAAAATACCGAGCATAAAAATTCAAGATTTGTACTTTGTTGGGTTTTTAGTATAGACTTTTCAGTTTACTTCGGTTCTTACAGGCACAGAGATAGACAATAGCTGCGGGGAAAAGTCTGTGAGTAGTGTATCTTGTTTTCAACTTACGCCAACAACATGTCCACAGGCTTAGGAGCTGGTAACTCCTGTATTAAACCTACACACACAGTATACGCAGAACTTCTTCACAAGGAAGCTGTATCCAGAAAGAGAGCGCAGAAAGTTAATGCTTTACAGATCCTTTTCAGACAGCTGTGTATTATGAAAGAGTATTTAGGGAAAATTGATATTCCCTTACAAGGCATTACAGATGAAGTGACCAAAAGGGAGAAACAAGAAGTAATTAAAAAAAATTTACACCGACAGTTTGGAGCAGAAAGATGTCCCCTGACTCTGAGAAGTCAACCTAGGCAAAACCAGAGCTCTCTTAATCTGAAAATCAGGAAAGAAACTGATTTGTAGTAGTAGCTCACAGTCCTGTCCCATACTGTGTCCCATCCCGTCATGTCCCCCCCGCTCCACATCTTCTGGCTTGATCGACACATGCAGCCTTCTGGTAATTCGGTTTATTACCTTTGTACATGAGCTTTATAAATTTGAAATCTTCTCGTGTTCAGTAATACCACTCTATCCATGCATTCGCCTATTTTTTCTCTCCTACAGAGGGTAAAAACCTTTCTGCCATATCCCAAATCCATTAAAGATATATAAGAAATTTCTATAAGCAACAGTTTCATTTGATGTTTTCTTACAAATATGTTAGTCTTTATAAGAGCATATCTATACATACACATATATATGTGTATGTACTTTTAAACCAGCAAGTATACGGAGCTCTTGTTTAGGTTGCAAGTTATTCTGTGAGGATGGATCAAATGACTTATTGCACACGCTTTGCACTATGATCCAAAACTGCAGACTTAATACGATGCTCATCTGTTTTTTTTTTTTTACCTCTTCAGCGCAGCAGTCGAGAACTAGGAGACAAGAGAGAAGGTGTGAGCCCATCGTTCAGAAGCTACACACGTTCCCCAAAACGGAACCTGCGGTGAAGCAGGTATAACACTCCTCCTCACGTGTTTATGGAATAACTATTTCTGGCTACACAGTCAGAATCCACTGAATGTTTAATGTTCTTAAGGAAAGCTGCATGCCTTACTGTCAGTAACATAAGAGAAGGTCCATCCTCACTGATTAAGGCACTGTTGCCACTGACTCGCTGTCCCTAGCCCAGAAACATTATTTGGAGTTGGAAGATACAGCTAGAACACCACAAACAGGAGGAAAAAGGAGGAAGACAGTTCAGGATGATCTTTATCATCTAACAACGATCCTGGTCTTTTGTCTGTGTATTTTCCCTAGCCAAATCATCCAGAATTTTAACCTGAAATGATCCTGGTTCCAAGCCTTTTATAAACGCCTAAAATTACCATTTAGGGATGCCAGGAGCTGGGGGGAAAGGAAAGCCCTCAACAACAATGTTAATATGAAAAACTCTTGTGGAATTACGTTTTAAACATAGCCTGTTTGATTTACTGTTTGGCTTAAAGTGTTCAATACACAATATGGAGAGCCATCAGGATCATGAAAAATGGAAGTTATCTTTCTGACCCACTTCTGTGTAACTTTGCATAACATAATGGCACAAGGGCAACAAAAGGAGTCAAGCCCTCTCTTTGACAAGGACTCTGGCTCATTTCGTATTTGTTAGCAGGCTCAATAAATATCTGAAATGGGACTGGAAAGCTATGTTAACAGTCTGACATTCTTCCCCACCCTTTTGTCCCTCCCAAACAGCAGAGATTGGCAGGGTTTATTGTTGTTCTGCACAGTAGAGTAATAGGAATTAATGCCATCATTGCGGCTGGACTTGGAACAGCTTTATTTCAACACACTTTTTAACATCAGTATGACAACAGCATTGCAGATTCTCTTTACTTAACATACAAAGCTTTAGCCAAATATTCTCATTTATTACCACTGGTTATTTTCAACTATGAATCATTAAAGCCACAGATATACAATATAAACTTTTGCCTCTCTATTAACAGTGAATTTAGATCATACTTTACTTTATACAAGATTATGTATTTTAAATCTTTCTACATGCCAAACACAAATGCAATAACTGCATCCAAGCCTGTTCCACAGAAGAATGAATGGTTTGCTGCAAGCGTTCACAAGTTCAATTCAAAATATGTAGGTTTTAAAAACTCACTAGGTTGGTGGCAGCCTGAATTTGAGATCATCTAGCATAATGTGTGTTCAAGCTGTACATTTGAATGCTTCCCAGACAATGACAACCCATTATAAACAAATAGAATTCCACAAGCAGAACTGCATCAGCCTTCCCCTGTGGAAGTCCTGCAGCAACTGGCAGATTACAAAGCAAAACCTGTGAGCTGCTGTGCCAGGTTGTGCGGGGACGAACGTATGATGCAGCAGTTTCCATTAGCACCAATGCTTGCACGCATCTTGCAAGAGCGGAGACTCTTTAAATAGTTTACAAGGACATTCTGTAACTTGTTCAGCAACGGAGATACGTCCAGCTTCCTTTCCTACGTCTTCCTGCTGCTGTTCTACATGCTGACGAGGGAGATGCAAGCAAAAAAACATGGAAGCTAGTACAGGGGATGACAGCTTACACTGAGAAATACAGTTCATAGTCTGAAAGGATTTTTTTTAAGTCCCTCACAGTACCAAACTGACAGTGAATATACATAGTGCAGACTTACATCACTAATTCAGAGCACTATTCAGCTGTAGTCTTCAACTGTGTTCCATAAAGGAGGAGGATGTTTATGGAAGCCGGAGAGAACAGTGTTTTAATTTGGCCCAGCAGCTTTACATTTTACACACTATGCATTTGTACTAGTAACAGACTGAAGAGAAAAAGCACACAACATTTAAACCTACATTAGATTACTACAGTAGATTAACTGTTTGTGCCCCTTAAAATGAAGCATGGGAAGTTCCATACAAGCAGAACAAGTGGCATTTTCCTGCTTTTCTATCAATCTCTTCTTCATTCTTAACCAAATTTTATTTTAAAGCTATTTAATTGTAAGCACTTTTTCTTCTTTAAACTTAGCTTTTATGTGTTCTTCTAAAAACCTGTTTTGTCTAGTGCACCTGCTAATTAGTAACTAGACAGTATCTGGAAATGTTATGAGTGATCAGTAACTTAGGTGAAAGAAGCACAAACATATGGATGAGGAAAGATTACAGTAGAGACAGCTGAAGAGTAAAGAGGGAGAATAACTTAAAATTTGTATGAACAAAAAAACCCCACCGAAACCAAACTCCATGAATCTTACCACAACAGTGCCTTCACAGGTATGGGACTGCCAGCTATTATACTAATATGATAAAGCTTAAATATCTACTTCATGCTGTGCTTTACCACCCATCAATCAGCTCCGCTGAAAATAAATCATGTAAAATTAAAGATTTAGTCAAAGTGCAACAGTTTATGTTTTTCTGTTACAGTGGGAGCTAGTAATGCTTTTTTACAAATAGTTTTGAATAATTTCAACAACCCACTTAAGTAAGAGAAGTGCAACAGCACTTGCATGTGTGCAGCGAGTGCAATTGCTCAGGAAGGGTACTGAAATGTCTGTTCTGCATTGCTTTTTAAGTTTTTCCCCAAAATATAAACACTTTTTGTAGCCTGTGATACATTCTTCAGAAACTTCATTTGCAACTGTTATCTGAGATGAATATGTAGTTCTACCCTTCTCTCTGCAAGGACAGCTGCCTTTTTAAGACACAAAATTCCTACAGCAGGCTACAGGATACACTGTTCTCATCATGATGCTCTTAACTTTAAATGACTGCAGAAAGACACTTTGGAGTAGCACTTTTGAAGAGGATAAGTGGAAAAAGCTAAATAGTTAGAGGTAGATGTGTAGGTTACCTAAGCCAAGAAGATGCCCAGTTAGATGATGAAAGGCAAAAAGCATTACATAGATAAGCCTGTAATAAAACACTTCCCCCTACCCCCCACCTTCCAAATAGACTGTATATTTAGCTTTATTCAACACATTTAGAAATTTAGACGCTAACTGCCAATAAACCCCACAAACTTGAAGATCAAAATCCCCTTCTGAATTGATTAGATGTTGGAAGGATCATTTATCCTGTTAATTCCCAAATTCCCTGGAAACAATGCAATTTAGTTAAATACAAAGGTGGGCATACCAGCTTAAACACTAATGCCCATGCATACTAACAGAAGTATCATAGACAATGTTTGACAAATATTAACTGATATGAGGAGATTTTTACAGTGAATCCAGCACCAGTTTTATGGAAATGCTCTCCCTTTCCAACTTGAAAAAAAATAAATTCCCCCAAACCCCAAAACACCACCACAAAACTGATGTTAAAATTGAGATCAATATATTTCAACTTTGAAGAGAGACAAATAGAAGGCTGCAGTTTAAAAAAGGAAAAAAAAAAAAAAAGAAAGGTCAACTATCAGTCTGAATTTCAGTATCTAAATTTAAGTATTAACCTTCATTCTACCCTCTCATTCCTGCATCTCATCTAAATTAGGAGACACAGATCATCACTATTTCAAATGGAGTTACCAAGTCCAAAACCAGTTAATTATTTCAGACTGCAAAACACATGCTCTTCTGTGCTAACTAAATACCATAAGGACTCTTTTATTGTCATTTACAAACAACCCTATCAGTTACCAGACCCCTCCGTTGAGCCCCCAGGACAATGCAGCTACAGATCAAGGCCATCTCCACACATAACCACAACAGTGGTCCAACACCATTACACCTCTACAGCTCACATTTGAAACTTCTCTCACTTTCAGTGTGGTGTAAATACACACCACTCTGCCAACAAGGGTCTAGGGCCATTATAAATGAAACTTTTTTCAGCAAACGGGGCTGTTATGAATGCCCTTCGACCACGGGAACGATAAGCCAGGCTAATGGGAGGCAGCATTAGTCTTGCTGGGAAGGCTTTTCCTCAACAGA
>VYZM01004339.1:0-40569 GCA_013398915.1 Dromas ardeola | reverse complement strand
TTATCCTCAACAGAATCCCTGCAACAGAATGACAGACTTTTCAATATTGCCTAAAGTCAGGCCCTTCCTCTCTTCAAGCTTTCCTTAAGGAACATCACAAGATATAGGGGAATGCTATTTTAACTTTAACAGGGGGCCTATCTTCCCAGAACACAAAGATCCTCCCACATATTAGGACACAAACTAGTGTAATTAGTTCAGCAACCTTCTTGCCCTCTCAGAATACGGGACATGCCTAATTTGTCCTGCTTCCCATCTCCACTCCCATCTTAGATGGGTAATCACTTGCATACTCTTTCTGCCTCTTCAGTCAGTAAGACACTGTAGAAACTATTACTTTGGCTGCTTTTCACCCAGGAGTTCAAAAGCAGACTTCCAAGCACAGCTGCAACTTCAGTGAACAGAAGACCAGCTGGTAGAAAAAACACAAATTACAGTTTCAAACCTTCCCTTGAGGACTGCTAGCATTAACTTTATTCATGAGATGGAGTCTTAAGGACAAGCTGAAAACGGTGGAGGACATGAAGGCCTGAGGAATCTCCGCAGGCATGGGTGCTAGCAGTACATCAAGTGAGCACAGTTCTGCTGTGAGACTATAGAGTCTCCTGCAGAAGCATTTTTCTTTCACATATTGAAGTGCCTTAGGATGGTACTTGAAAGCTTGACAAACACAAACTGTTACAGCTTGAAGAACCTGGATAAGCTGAGTATTTCTTTTAACTTTCTGAACAACTACACTGCCTAGCTTTCAGTGACCTTTACATGTACTAAAAGCTTTATAGCTGACAGACTTGATAGCACAAGTATCTCAAGTTATTCATCATTATTATTATTTCAATAATTTGTCTGTTTATACAGACAGACACAAAAAAGGCTCATACATTTCTGCTTGTGCCTATTTTTATGTTTCTCAAGCCAGTGCATTTTTCGATGTGGTCTCGCTATGAAGGTCTAGATTTAAAATCTTGACAGGTAGCATTTAGATATATTAATACCATAAAAGCCTTAATTATACTGACAAAAACTGCCTTTCAGATTTACTTTGTTCAGGAAATACTGTAACGCGTATTACCATAAATTATTATTTTGCTAATACAAACTGAATTTAAGTTAGAAGCATCTGCAGTATTAATAACACCACTTCTGGTTATGCCCCCAGTGTACAATTGTTCTCCACAAAGAGTATTACTCTGAGCTACAAAGTACTTCACAAAACACGTGCAAAACACTCAGAGGAACTCACTCCAGTTCAGTATTTACTCAAACTATGAACGTAAGTGTTTTGACTTCTCTTCTGAAACTGCATTCATGGAGTCAGTTGATGTGTCTTCTGATAACTTGTGTCCTTGTTATATCAGGCATCTCTAGAGTGTCACAGTTGGATTTAACACTAATAAAAACTATCATTCAAATTCTTATTTTGTGTTTCACTTGGTAAATAACCTGGCTCCAGTGCTTTCACTTTAATTTTTTAGGTAAACAAAATAAACTAAGAAGAAACTTGGCAAAAAGATCAATTTTCAAAATGGCTGTGCTTGAGGGAATGCTCTCCATGGCTCCAGTCCATCACTACCTTTAAACACACAGTAAAGTTTAATTTCCTCATCACTTTATGGCAGCTTGAGTTGAACTCAACAGTACATTTACTGTCTGCAGTTAGCATTTTCTCTACATCCTGGGAAGACTTTACCATCTCTTGCATATGCTTCCTTGAGTAGATTGAAGTTATAACATGTCCTACAACTTTTCTCTGAACTTTCAACAAGGATATCCATCCACTAAGAAGGAATCAAGGAAGCCTAGAAAACACCATTCACCAAAACCAATTTTTAACTTCTGATCCTGTGTTTATTTATTTATTCTGATCCTGTATTTACCTAAAAGGAACTGAAGTCAGAAATGAAGAGTCTCTGAAATTGTTAGAAACTTCTTAGCAGTATTTAGCTTCTGATGCCCTTTTTCGTTTCTGACTTAAATAGATAGATGAAACTTCCTCAATCATCTGCTGCAAGAAGCTGGCAACTATCTTTGTTTATCAACAAAACAAGTGATTCCATATTAACCTGTGTGGTACTTTTAAATATAAAAATGGCAGTCAAAAGCAGCAAGTAATACCCTAAATATTAGATAGGTATGTTCTTGGTAAGTACAGAATGTAGACTATCATGATTGTACAGAATCTTCCATGGTAACCTAACAGCCATCTGCTGTAAGGGGTTGGATGTTGCTGACAATACCCAGGGGCTACAAATAACCCAACGGGCTCTAAGTTACAGAGTTTTATCCAAAGGCACAGTAAGTGGGAGATGCTCTACATAAAGTGTTAGGCAAATTAAAAAAAAAAACAAACCCACAAACAAATAAAAAATAAAACCACAAACAAACTAAACAAGAAAAAAAACCACACAAACCCGCCCCAAAGCAAACACATGCTCTTCATTCACCATTAAGCAACCTCAAAGCCAGTGTCTACCATTATCCTGGAAAATTATTCATTCAGAAGAGGAAGACCCTGATTACCAGAGCTAGATGGCACCGAAAACTGAACACAACTACTCCATTTGAATCTGGTGACAGTAATGGAGTCAAAGACACTAGGAAAAAATGAAGATGAGATTTATTTTTTCCTCCATAGGGTGGATAGGTTCTTCCTCACTAGAGTTCTTTCAGGGTAGCAAGAAAGAACAAGTGTGTAATTTGTGAGGAAAGAGTGAGTGTTTATTACAAGGAGGACACACACCAAACCTCCAAATCCTTCAAACCAGACAGTTTCATCAAGGTTAAAAGAAGTCACCTGTTTCACTTTGTCAGCAAGTTCTTTGCCCACACTCACACACTAGCAGAGAAAGGAAAAGAAAGGTGGAAAAATGACTAACAGAAACAGTAGTGAGATTCAGTGAGGAAATATTGAAGTGGTTAGCTAGAAAAAGCCAGGCTTCCTTACAGCTAGCTAAGTTGAGCTCAGCTTCTGCACCTTGTGAAATTTCTTGAAGTGTGTAATACAAGGTAGGCATTCATTTATTTGACCAGGTAGATTAAGGTTATTAAAGATAGGTTGGTTTTGATCACTTTAAAAGAACGCTTATCCTTCAATACCACACTTACTCTTCAATACCCTGAGGCAGGATTATACAAGAAAAGAAAAACTCCTACTCCTCATGATTTGACCACACATTACATCTGATGCTTTCACAAAACTCTGGTTGTGGTATGCTTCATCCTTTAACTTATCAGTTTTCATTGTTCAATGTTAGGTAGGCCATGAGTTACCCTTTTTCAACATCAAAAACATAACTATCCTATTTCTTTTAACTTCAGAACAAAGGTAACTTAATTGAGGATTTTCTGAAACATGGCCATTTCTTCCATATATCCTTGCTCAAGATGCGAAGGCTGCTCTGCTTAATGCATTTGAAAGAGCCACTGTAAACTTAAAACTCATGTTTAAGTAAGCCACTGTAAATGTAAACTCAGGTCTAAATGGCTGTCTAGCTTAACTGAGATACGCTTCTAACCAAAGCAGAGGCTAAAAAGCAATAGAAGTGTTATCCTCCATCCTCAGGAGCTGCTGCAGCAACCACCTCACCAACTTGAATGATTACAGGTAGCTCAGAGAAGCACGCAGATTAAAGCAGTACCATCCCTTCCTAAACATACATACACAAAAAAAAATACTCACATACAATCCCACTACTTGCAGGCCCATACATTAAGACAGATAACCTAAAAACGCCTCAGGCTACAATTATTCAGTCTCAGAAGTACCCGATGGACACAGTAGTATGTGGGGAACACCACCAAGAACTCCAGGAAAAAAAATACTAAGTCTCATTTTAGCCATAGAAGACCGAGCTCTCCAGTGCACCTGGACCCAACTTTTCTAAACAGGCTGAAAGCTGCTTTAACAAATATTCAATCTTACATCTTGTGTAATGAAAGTAAAACAGAATATGTATTTCAATCATTTATATATAGACTACCTAAGTATGTATAGTAAGTAAGTATATATAATATACTACATGAGTAGTTTGCCTGATCGTTTAAAATGTTTTACACTTTCCACAGTTAATGCAGAAGTTCTAGACAGACAGGAGCAATTCACCTGTGCCCCTTTAATTCCACACTCAACATATACACATACGCTGCACAGGGAATTCCTGTTCTCAATACACATTTGTGTATCTGCACAATTTGTGTGCACATGTTACCTCGTGTTGTATAGAAAACAGACAGAAGACAAAACTCTGTTCTAGTTTTCTAAATTCAATCCTAAAACTTACAGATCCAGAAATCTAGACCCCCAAGTTTAATAGTTAAGTGAGAAGAAAAATTACTATCAGGTTAAATTCTGTACTTGGTTCATGAAGAGATGTCTAGATAAAACACAGCTTATCTTATACTGAATTATAGACCTTATGGTTAAATATAGATAATGTTTTCTTCTGAATCTAAAAACTCATCAGCTTTCTTCTGCTGAGAAATAGAAAATAACGTAGAAACAAAAACAAACATGAAAACGTAACTCTGATTGTCTGAAGATGCTGGTCTCCATCCACCAGACAGAAGTTCCTAAGCTAGATTTCCTCCTCCAAGGAGTTCATTTAGATAAATTCTGTGGGATGAAGATGTAGTTCACATGCAAAAAGGCAAAAGTTTAATTGTTTCCAGATTCCCTATTCATGACCTCCTGTGAAACTTTAAACAAGGACATTTCTTCAGGAAATAGTGAAACAACTCGTCACGTGCAGAAGTGGTTCTGGACACATCCCATCCCCTTCAGAGGCATCACTGTTCTAAAGTAAAAACGTTTCAGCAAGGTGTGAGTAGTCAATGATCCCATTAAAAGTTTCTAACAGAAAATGGATACAGCAGTGGCAGACAGAAAAGCTAAACAAATAGCCTCAACAAATTTACTTTTTATATAAAGCCAGAAATACTCAGGGACTTTACTAACCCTCCCCCCACCAACTTTTTTTTCTCTTTCATAATCAGAGAACACTCTCCACTTCTTCTAAGTCTGTGTCATAGTTTCTAGATCTTAAGTGATAAAAACTTACACTAAAGACTGTAAATTAAAGGAACAAGTTTCAGCTTCCTCAAGATGTGATGCTATCTTCAATTTACCTTTTTAGCGTGAGGATATCTTCAGAGTTTAAAACACAGTGAGGGCAGGGAAAAAACTCACACTTTTAAAAAGTTTCCTACTATTCTCTTGGGGTAACCCAAATAACAGGCTGATGTCTAGCAGAAATTACCTCCCTGTAATGGTATTTGAACAGTCTCATAAATAGTTTCCTCCAGCACCCCTTGCTCCCAAATTCTTAGATGCTTTGCATGGTTTTGTTCATAGAGGTATAAAAGGATGTTACTCCCCGGCATACATGATGCAGCATGCTCTTCTGGAGTCTGGACCTCTAGGCTTCTAGATACTGGGTGCTTTACTCTTAAGATGCAAGATGAGGCCTTGCACTATTCTCTGGGAGAGAACAAAGGCTTCAAAACGCGAAGTCTGTCACAAGCTGAACAGAAGGATTACAACAGTGAAGAGTCACAAGGGGTACAAATATCCCATATACTTAATTTTCCCATCATGATTTGTTTTGCTATACAAGGATCCTCAGTGCAACGGAAAATACAAAAGTCCTTTGTGCAAAGGGCAAGTGTAGCTGAAATAGTGCCAAAAAGACTGACATGCTTTTTGCTCCATCTGCCTGCTAAAGACCACACGAGCAATCAGCCAGCTGTCTCTACGGTCGGTCTCTAATATACAGAAGTTCCTGAAAGACACACAAAACTCCCCAAACTCCTACCCACCCGCAAAACCACAGCAAAGAAAACATAATACTGTTTTCCAGAAAAGACTAGAAAACAGAGGAATGGACAGGACGATTGCAAGGAACTCCAAGCAACTATTAATTTTGTTTAGCAAGGATGAGAGGGAGCCTTACGTCATGCTAGAGCAGCAAGTAACAGTCACAGCGGTAACTCGGTTTTTGACTAGCAGTGGCAGTACTCTTACAATCAAGATTCAGCATAACTCTAGCATGACATTAAAAAAACAATACGTGCAAGCCCCTGTTTAAAAAAGCAATTATCTCACAGGGTTTTGGTAAATGCTGCCACTTCATCAGCAAACACTAAAACAAACAAACAAAAAAATACAGGGAGTGGGGAGAGGGGGGGAGATGCCCACAACAAAGATGCTACTGCCACCATTTCCTTTTGCAATACAACAGGGCATTAAATAGGATAAAGCCTGAACAGACATAAATGTAAAGGAGATCGTACAAATGTACTTGTAAAAAAAAAAAAAAACATTAGTCCACACTGTTTTCTTCTGCGTAAGTGAAAGATACACTTAGCCACTGGAGGGCTCTTAAATCTGAAGATGTATGTCTTGGTGCTCTACCCAAGTATTTTTTACTTACCTTTTCATACTTGAGAACCATAAACTGTGACCCTTCAGCATTTAGTTAACATTACTTTTACATTTTGATCTCAAACTTATGTATAATCTTTGCTTTAAAATTAATATTATCCCCTATCCCCTGAAAAATTTCACATAGTTGTATGTCATGCTATCATGATTTGTGGGTGTTTTTTTAATAAGATAGGAGTAGAAGAGTGATCCAGGGTGCTGAATGTTAATGAAGCTGGAATTATGTCTCAAGACTTGGGGAAAAAAAAATAGCCTTATTTTTTCCAAACTTACATTCAGTTCTTGGCAGAAGAAGATTTAAAAAGGAATACCAACATATAACTCAGCCTATTTTTTTCATCCCTTCAGGTTCTTTATTTTTTAGCTGTAGTGGCTTCAGACTCTTTCTTTGCCACCCAGTTACTGGAAATCAGATTTCTTCTTGGCAGTATGTGCCACAATTGTATGTGCCAGCGCATAAGGCGGCGCAAGCTTGCCCATTATACTAGTGATTAGAACTGACTTTCCAATATTTAATATAGACAGATAGCTTGTGAAAGCCTCACAAGAAGCTCTATTTGAAATTATATGTTCTAAACAGAGATTGAGACAGGGGAAAGAAGACTTAAGACACCTTGATATTGATATTATAAGTAATTTTCAGGCATCCATTAGACAAAGGATTGCCCAAAAGGAAGGAATGACATTTTTAGATAAAGAAACTGAAGGTATCTATTTTTATACTGCTCCTGAAATGTTATGCATGACTTGCAAAAATGATCAGTATAAGAAATAAGAAGCTAACATACAAATTTAAAAAAAAAAAACAAAAAACCAAAAAAACAAAAAAAAGGCAAAAAAATAGAACCCCATCAACTGTGATTTCAATGTTGATAGTAATACTTCATTTCCTTTTTGCTACAAATTAAATTTCTTTATACCACCAAATGTGATGAACATCTCTGAACTAAAGAACAGCATACCCCAACTCGTATCATGATTTAAAATACTCTACACTTTTTTCCTCCTTCTCTTGCCTAAGTTCTCTGCTTAACAGCAGGGGGTGGTTTGGAGGGGGAACACTCAGTTAGGATCCACCTACCAAATAATTTAGAATTTCATAAAAATCTTCAGAAGACTTAACTTCCATAGGGGAGTTATTCAACAGTTAAAAAGGTAATTTCTAATCATATGTTTAAATCAGTCAAGTGAAACTTTTTCAGATTCATGACTTTGGAACGAGTATGGGCAACATTATTAATCACACTATTAATGCAGAAGTATCGAAAGTCTATATAGTATTGAGTTGTTTACAGTTTAAGCCTTCCAACTTTAGAATATGAATGAAAATTTTATTTGGACATGAATTACGAAGCAGCACTGTATATGCTTCTGCCCTGAACCTTAGAATCATAGAATAGTTTGGATCGCTAGGGACCTTTAAAGGTCAAACTTCAACATGTGCTGCTATCGCCATCCCTCACATGGTAGAACATAATGAAGTATTTTATTGTGACTGGCTGCAACTGAGAAAAAAGGATGAATAAAATAAGAGAGAAAAGTAGAGGGTGTTTGTTTCCTACTTCTGATGAAGAGGAAATTTTTTTGAAGTGGACTAAAGTCTAACTGAAAGAGTTTAGTTCTTGCTGAAGTTGGTTTTTTTTTTTTGTTCAAAGTCAAAACTCACAAGTTGCTTCCAGCAAGCGTGGCGTGTTAATTAGTTTTAAACAGGTCATAAAAGAGTCATAGTTCACATGCAAAGCAATTTAACCATTCACTAAAATCCTATTCAATAGGCAATGAAGCTTAACAAACTGCTTCTTCCAGAGGTCTAGCAAAGACAAGTTTCAAACACTCCTCAAGTGAAAATATATGTACGGACCTTTGTTAGCAAAACACATCCAACATGGAATTTGCAGCCAAACTGATTTCCCCTCTTTGCCCCACTCTCTCCCACAGCAAATGGAGCATTAAAAATCACTCTCAGAAAACTTAAATTAATTTTTTCACAAGTTGACCAACCATAAAATGTATTTTCAGGAGGAGGAGGAAACCATCATTAACAGTTAACATTTACAAAAAGTTACTGCAAATCTATGTATAGTGAGCCAGTCTCAAATCCATAAAAGTCATGTCACATCTCCCTCCCCAAAAGACGGCAAGCAAATGGATGGAAGATGAAAAGGATGGGAGTACAGAAGACACACAGGGAGAGACTCCCTTGAACATAACAGCCAGTTCTTATATTTTTGAATCCTACAAATCCAGTTGATTTAATACAGCTGACTACGATTAAGTGTTAGTTGTGTTAAATCTTAAATTTGTCTGCTTGCTGAAAATCTCATATTAATATTTTATTCTGTTACATAATGCTTCCTTCATGCAAAGTTAAGTTCCAGAATCTTATACCTTTATGTAATACAGAGCTTTACAACCCCCCTCCACAATCTTCCCCCACATTTCACATTAAATTAAGACGAAACCAGTGCACCTCATCCCTCATCCCACAGGATGTCTGCCATGTCTCCTTTCACGCCTGCTTCCCTGTGCAGCCCTCTCACTGCAGCCCACCTCCCTAGAAGGGGTGCAGCAGCTCTGAAACACAACCCAAGGCCACTCCTGGCTGAATCTACCCCAAAGACTGGAAAATATTCCTACTTTTCTACTTCACCCACAGCACGATACAGAAGGAGATAAGCAGTTAAGGAGAAGACCTGCTGTGGATGCTAGGGGATGAACTTGCAACAAACCAATAGTTTACACAGAAACACCTTCAGGCCAGGTAAGTGCAAGGGAAATGGTTGTAAAGTGCCCACAGTTAATGAGTTTTTGAGCTCCTTCTTCCAGTGCTTTTCCGGTCACACCCTAATAAAGTCATCCCCTTAGCTGCTCTTTGAGTAGCACGATGGCAAACAAGGCCGTCAGAAGAACATTGAGACTTCAGTAAAGCCTACAGCGTCTCAAGACAGTGTTTATTGACAGCTGCATACATACTTTCCTTGAGGGTTTTTATGTTGCCATAATGCCTGGGATCATTTTTTCAATGCATGATGGAGGCAAGAGATCTTTGCGAGAGACTTAAGAGCATGAATCTGCTTGGCTTGAGTTCGTCTTACTATCAGCTGAAAACAAATGACAGTATTCAAATATTAAACTGTGAGTTTATTAGGGAAAAATACAGAAACAAGTTGGGCTGAGAAGCAGAAAACATCTTATTCCAATGCTTTCAATTCTCGCTTAGGGCTGCTCTTCCACATTCAAGCTTTATAGCGTATGTTCAAACATGTTACGAGCCCCTCCATTTGAATGTGAGTGTTTTCATTCTGCTTTTATCAGTTACTACTCCCTCAGAAAAAGCACCACACCAACCACCTGTACTTAAAGTATGAATTCTGATCATTCTTCCTGTTTTTCTTAAGCTCCTTTTAAAAAAGCCCTTAGAACTGATTTTCTCCCCTTGAATTAAAGCACAGCCTTAAGTCACGTCACCTCTCCTGCGACACGGCCGGTTCCCAGAAGCCCGAAGCTTCAGGCCTGCGCCATCTCAACTCCACAAACTCCCTTATATTAGCTGCACTGCCAGCTGCTCTTCTCTTTTCAGATATAAAATAATCTTTAAGCAGCATATGGCCTTGGCTATGCGTGTACGTTCTGGCAGGTTCGGGCGAACAGGGTTACAGGCCATTTGTCAAGCCCTATCACATTTCCTCCACGCCCTTCCTCTCGTGAGTAACCCAACGCCGCGCACAGCTACAGCTAGATGCAGAACCACGGCCATGACCCAGTGAGGGCTATTATTTGAACCTAGCAAAATATGCTACAGTGAATCATGGCTATTAAAATAAAGGGCATGACACAGCAGAAGTTAAATTGATGACGCACTACTGGTTCATCAGGCATAAGGAGAAAAGCCCGGTTCTCCAAAATCGCAGTTTTATCAGGGTTCAGCCCTCAGTTCTTGTGTTCGGCCAGTGGGTTAGACAAACGCTGGAGCTGCCGTACACCAGCACAAAAGGGAGGTCGCACTACGCCATCTCTCAGACCCATGGGCAAGCAAGGCCATGCTCTACGTACTCAAGAATCCTGTTCCACTCCGTGCAGTGCGAGATGTGTAATTGAAAGGCTTTGCCAGTACAATACAACCAGCCAAGTGATGACCCACACAGTTCGCTTAAGAAAAGGACAGTTCTAATAACATTTACTGGCTTATCTTAGTATCTCCAAATGTGAAAATTTGAGGAAAATCAGAGTTTTGTCAATATAAACTTCTATGTGATTTAGGGAACATTTACTGCCATAGCTGTATCACTGCCACACCTCTTACCAACACCGCTGAAACCACTGTAACCAGGACGAGTTCTCAGTACACTACTATCTCGGCTTTGGTGTCCTACTTTCTCTGAAGTACAGTAGTGCTTTGGGACTAGGTACCAACGGATGGCTGGAACGTCAGCTTCACTTCCCCCATCCACAGCTTCACAGACAAGTTTTCTGTACTTCACAATTAAATCCATCTACTGAGCCAAACTTCTTTTCCCTTCTAAATAGCGCATTTAAAGTGAGTTAATTGCATATAACAGCAAAAATCTCTTTTCTTACCAAAACACACACAATATATCTTTATATTAACAGAATAGGGATAATAATCATGACAGATCACACCAAAAGCTTTACCAAGAGAATCATTCTGTTTCATATAGGTCAGAGAACAGGTACTTTACAATAAATACTTCAGTATCAGGATAAGGACATTTTCCACCTCTAGGCCAGACACCTTTGGAGAAAAACAATAAATTACTTTTCAGTATATTTAATTATGGTTAAGGAAAGTCTGTTGATGCTTCCATAGTGGGGAAAAGACCAGTAAGTTTCAGAACTTGAAATGTACAGGTTTTGCAACACTACAGGAATGAGGAAATCTATCTTGTTTACTTAATGGCTCTGAATTTGATCATTCCTAGCTGACTTACAGGAACATTGACTGAATCTAAGTTCACCGTAATGATTAGGTACTACACAGACACAGTGTGAGAATACGCTGTACAAATCTGCTTAGATATCTACATAGGTAAATATGAAATAACTGATTTCATAAAGCAACTTGTGAACAAGCAGCTGTGTTTCAAAGATTTTTGTCCAAATACAGTGGTCGCCCAATGCTTGAGAAACAGCAATAACTGATTTACAACCTATTCTACCAACTCTGTCCTTATTTCTTATTCCAAGTGACTACATTAACACTACTTGGACAACAAGAATATATCACAGCGTCTACTTTCCTGATCTTGCTGAAAGTTATTTCTGAGATGCCCTAAAAGAGGGGGTTCCTCTCCTGATACAAGACCAAGCAGTTATCTGTAGATAATACTCTAACCTTGGGATGTGCTACTTTTGGAATTGCTTACCCTTTATCTAATGGAAAGGTTTGAACCTAAATAACAGACGCAAATTACAAAACTTGGCTTGTGAAGATATTTCTGTGCAGAAAGTTTGTCATGAATTGTTAAGTATGCCACTAAAAGCATTTAGAACACAATAAAAGAACCACAGGAATGCCCACTCAAGATAAGGCTAAGTATCATTCCTACACCTCAAGAAGTTAAGAGTTCAACAGCTAAAGCAGACATAACTTCACCTCCTTGCGGTTCTCTCTCTCCCCTCTCCATAACATTCATAAAAGTGGAGTAAATTGGGGGAAGAGCAGAAAACATCAAGAGGCCACCCATGTCCAGATTAGTACTGCCTGGAGAATACAGTCCTTCGGTGCCTTTTGTGTATGCTGAAAAGGCATCCATACAAATACTACAGAAGCGCCAAAACATAACCAGTTCAACTTTTCAGGACTGCAATTAGCACTGCAGTAGTCCTCTCTACTGAAACTATTGATAGCACAGTATCATAGAAGGCAGTTATTGATTTTGCCTGTCTTACTCCAGGGGTAGACTGGAAGGAAGGGACGGAGGCAGCACAACATGTTTTTATAGTGCAATAACATAGGAGCATCACAACATTTCAAGAAGTTTGGTCATTTTAAACATAATTTTTTAACAAGCTGCACTACAATCCCAAAAAAGCTAGCTGACTCAACAGGGTAACAGCTTTCAGGTTTGGATCACTGAATGTACAGCAGCAAAGTTGTGTTCTCCAGGTCAAAACACAAGTTGAGCATTCATTTACAGCTCACCTCCATGGATAACAGTGAAAGCCTTTAATAGTGTCTCTTGCCATACCTAATATATTTTGTTGGCTGTGCTACTTATTAATATAACAATAGCATGTGGCAACCTGGAATCAGAAATAGCAAAACTAATACCAGTGACATTTATTTCTAAATGTGAATACCTAGATTCTGAAACCCTGAATTACTGAATTGGAGTCTGAACAGCTTCTTGCCACCAGCTAAATGACACACGTTTTGCCTGGAAATGAGCTGCAAAACAGACTGTCAGACATCTTTACATTAGTTTGCTTCATGATTTGTTTCATCTATCCCAAACACATTTTAAATTGGGGCTTTTTTGTTTGGTTTGGTTTATTTTGAAGCACAAAGCTATAGAAATACTCCTTATGTGACTTTTCCCAAACTCCTACACATTGTAAGCTTGGGGCAAAACCTGCATTTGTTCCATGCTTCTCATACTGGTTACATGGGGGGCTGGATCTATGGTAGTGCTAACTGTTTTAGGATAAGAAATTCTCATCTGAATAGAACTTTTTCCTCTCCCTTAACATTCATTAACTTTTCAAACCATGCCTGACATTTACCTGCTTTCCATACTAAGAAAACTGTTACAGCACAGGGTATCAAAAACTTTGCTAAGCATTTAAAAGAAATTCCTTATGGGTCCTTTTCAGAAGTTACTTCCTCAGCAAATGCTTCAAATATACCCAAAAACCGTTTGACTCATTTGAAGGTGCTTCACTTGACTAAAGAGCTCTACTAAAGTAAGTGCAGACCGTACAGGTCCCAAATGGTCCCTTACCACATAACTCTGCTTTGCTAATTCAAAATAGCCACCGGAAAATAGCAACCAGCTGTCCAGACTCCAGTAGACACCACAACAGACATCTTACTTTACCAAAAATTGCTTGATATACCTCAAAGGAAATCACTGACAGATATGATCATGTCGTTAGCAATTAATCCAGTCACAGGACAAGAGATGCCTATCAGTTACGAAGACTGTTGTTACTTAATTTTTTTATCTTGATTCCATGGCAACAGGAACTTGCTGCTGTAACTTGGCTGCAAGGAAACTACTAAAATACTGAAGTTGTTAGCAACAAGTTTGCTTTTTACTTTAAAAACAACATACATTTTCCTGACCTGTTCAAAGTAATGAGAAGGTACTTAAACTCCCATTGCAACAAACAAGTATTTAATACAGATGTATTACATATATATGTAAAATACAATACAATTCTACATGATTATAACAAGACTGTTCTGGGTCATTACTGACCTTACCAAAAACATTACAAGTTTAACTCCTGAGCATCATCCTAAAACAAAACCAAGGCTGAATTTCATATTTGTGTATCTGGTATATTCATCACATTTAGCAATTTGTACAGATCTAAACTTGCCCAGCTGGCAGAAGCTTTTTCTTACTTCACTAGAAATTAGGTTTAGATCACTGCTAGAGCTAAACACACCAGTTAAATTGGAGGTGGGGGGGGCGGAGCAGGGGATAAGGAAAGAAAGGGAAAAAACCCACACAGTTCCAGAACTGGTAAGGCCCACCTGGGGGCCTTACCTTTGCAATATAAACAGAAAAACAGTGAAAGAGCATAGCAAGAATACAAGAACTGGGAGAACAGTTTAAAAAAAAAATTAAAAAGGACAAAAAAAAAGAACAAGGAACTATTTAGTTAAGAGAAAGTTTGGGATGAAATGGATGCAGTGTGGTATAAACTTGAGCTAAGTTCTTCTAGCAAAGATCATGGATTTTTTTTCCATGCACCTGATCAACACCTCGGTGCTGGAGTTACACCAACATTGATTCAGTTCAACTACTGTTACACGCTACTGCAACAAGAATACACCAAATCACATCCTCCAAAAGAAGGAGTAAGTCTAAGCAACTTACAAAAACCAAAACGTTTTCCTGTCATGTGTGTCCCTACACCTGGGACAGAATAAATACATTAAAATCCCTACAACACTTGATGGTATTTTTGGTTTACACTGTTGAAAGCACAAATTTTTAGCTGAGAAAGTAAAGGAACACTCTCCCAAAACTAAAAAAAAAAAACAAACCTGAATTCAAGTAGGATCTAATTCCTACAGAGATTCCAACTTAAACAAGATGCAGTCGTGGAAAGCCGATGGTGCATATTGTGCGCACCAAACTAGACTTTAAGTAAATCTGTTCTTTTCAAGAGCTTATCAAGTTAGGAAAGAAACAGATTTCTGAACCAAAGTAACTATAACTCTGTTGCTTGTGGCAAAGTAATTTGTAGAGGCGCAACAAATGATTGAGACTGTTACTTTTCACTGACTTCTGCAAAGAGCTGCATTCTACACCATTACTGTCACTGAGTAGAGAGTCCCCCAGACAACTCCTGCACCATACAGAAAGCAGACAGGCTCCTGGGGCTGGCAGCATTTCAAAGCTGATCCTGGCCAACACCAGTGCCATTTGCCAGCTGTGCAGTTAAGGGTCAGGTTGGGCTGTGCTTCCAGAAGGCCAGGCACCTTAGGTATGCTGAAGCACAAAGGATGTAACCAAAGAGCACACGCATTCAGCAGAAAACCACCTCAGAGGAAAAACAAGCATGTTGGATCTGATGCACTGCAGGTTACGTTCGTTATATACTCGCTACCAACTACACTAGCAAGAGCCTATAGAAGAGTGCATTCAAGAGAGGAATGGGAAAAAGATTATGACTTCACATTGTCATCATCCATTTGCAAAATAACTGGCAACTACAGAGTTGCAGAGATGCTGGCTACCAGCATAGTTCCTTTCTCCTTGTGATCCATTTGAAGCACAGCAACTGCTTTTCTTCCCTTCTGGAAGATGCAATATCTAGCTGATATCTGGGGGGGTGGGGGACGTGGTGGTGGTGTTTGCTTTAAAATCTAGTACTAGATCTGCACAGTGCTATAAAAAGTGAAAATGCAGCTTTTTTTGGTAATGGCAGAGGTTTAAGGTGCATTGGCAGATGAGCAAGGATCAATCACCTTCATCGGTTATTCCACCCAATAAACAGCAGAAAAGATCTGCAGTATTAGCAATGTTTGCTTTCCCCTTCCGCTCCAGTCAACAGCATGTCATGTTTAAAGCTTTAAAAAAACACTCAAATATCTGGAGGGAAAAAAAATATCTTGTAACAGAGGGATGTTAACAGTACACTCCTTGCTGAGTGTTTGGCAGCCAACAGCAACTAATACATTGTACAGTGGGACTATCCATTTTTCTTCCCCATACAGCAATCTGGTTGAAAGAAATCTGGGATACCAGGTGTAGACCAAGAGCATCTCCCGCTTACTGCAGGCAGTCTGCTGCGCATGTGACCAAGAAAGTGGATCTGGCAGCATCCATCCCCTAGAGAAAGTACAGCCAGGTACATTATTCAAAAACTCAGAGATCTGATATTTGAACAGATAAATAATGCAACACATTAACGCACACATTAAGAGCAGTGAGCAAGTACACTGTGAAGAACTTTCTAGTGTTTTCTGTAATTACACTGTAGCTGAAGCTAGCTATTCAAGACTGAAATCCCCAAAAGGTCGATATGAAAAGTTAGCAAGTGAAGATTCCTTCTGAGTAGGCAATCACACTTACTTGCTGCTACATATTGGACAAATTATTTTCAGGCCACCAATTTTATATTACATTTCATAAGTTCAGCTATCAAACAGGTGGATTCGAATTCTTCAAAAGCATACTTGGAACAGCAAAAAATATGTTTTGAAAAAAAATATGTCATTTCCTAAAGACTCCTTAAAATTGACGCTAACTTAAGAGGATCAAAAGAACACTGCATAGACCATCTTCACTCAAACATCACATTTTCAGACTATTGAAGGAACGTGGTGACTTTTAATAGATCTTGTATAACTTTAAGAGATTTTGATTTCTACAGACATAGATTAATATAATGTTTAGTCCATGAAATTAAACTAGTTCTTTTCAGTGGCAATTTGGAAAAATTAATGTAAAACTTCTAATACAGTTGTGCAGATAGACTTAGCGCCTCTGGAATTTTAAATTCTCAAGTTCTGAAAATTCTCAAGTAAGAGCCACAACAAACAGATACAAATCGCTGTTTCAAAATAGACAGATACTTCTCTGATACAGCTATGGGAAGGAAGAGAAGGGAGCACAAGGATATTCATCAGGTTGCATGAATTTGCATCTGCCGAACAAGACACTGAAAAAAAACAGCATGAAGTTTGAGAGAGAAGGGAGTTACAGTCCCCTCTTAGTATCCTCCCGAGAAATCTACACGTGAAGGGATAGTTCAAACAATCCCATCACTTGACCTCAGAAGCTGAGATTTTACAAGAGACAGTTACAAGCTGAATTCCTACAGGACACCTACTGTGTGTTTCATCAGTACACTAATTTATTGCAATGGTGCAAACCTAATTCTGTTCTAACATAAGTCTCTTCATCTCCATAAATAAAGTAAAAAAGACTGTAAAAACCCACTGTACAGTGTGAACATTAAAAGATGGAGGAATTTCAGCTAGAGCTTTGCACAAAACTAAAGCCATCTATTTGTTTAAGCACCATTCTTCAGGTTATTGTCTGTGTCCCCTCTCCCCATCACCTCACTAATTACGTAAAGGATGTACCTTGTGGTTAGTGAGCACTCTCAATATGGAGGACATAGCAAAATCCAAGATGTCTGCATATCCAGAGAGACGCTCCCTGGCTATGAAGAAGCTTTTAAAAATGAAGTATTAATATAATGGAAAGAAAGAACGAGGGAGTAAGAAAAGGCACTTTGGTGTCCAAGATGCTTAGTTAGACAATTACCTCTTCCTTGATCTGAAAACAACTAGAAATTACTCTAACCACATTGAACTCAATGCCATTGCACTGAAAAATTAATTGCTCTGAAAAAAAATATATCTTAGTTCTTCATAGTGACATCTCCCACTTCAAGCAGCATTTTTGCATTACCAAACCTCTCCGCTCCAATGCCCCACATATCAGTTTCACTTGTGATCATCAATTCAGTACCAAAGCACTATTTAAGTAATCAACTGAAATTAACATTATAAGTTAAAAGCTAGTTGTGACCAACTCTGATGGCACATGCAACTGAATAAGAGAAAACATAACAATTTCATTGCTGTTTCCTAGCAAGACTTCAAGACAGCATACTGATTGCAAGAAGCTCATTCGTTTCCCGTTATGAGATAGCAGAAACCTCACTTGAGTCAGATGGGTCAGCTACAGCACAACACCAAGGTGTTCTGAAGGGAGGTGCATGGGGCAGGGGGAAGGCAGGACGCCTGCTTCCCAGCTGAACTGAGATACCAGTCTATGAGTCCCACAGAACTGAAAGATACTTAAGGTCAGACTGTTAGAGAAAGCATTGAGTATCGTCTTCAAGGCATAGCTTTTAGCACTCAGGAATTTCAACCATGATTATAATCTTCAAAAGAAAGTAACATTTTCACAAGGGGAGTTTTAATAGCAAAAAGAACATCAAACAGTTTTTCAGCTGTTAGAGATAAAAACAGCATTACGGTGAGATACAGTTCACAGACAACAAAACCTAGATTTAGGAATTTAAATATCAACTATCTGTTTAAGTTCCTACTACAATCAGTGGCATCCAAAGAACTATTCTGGTCATCGTGAAGCAGATACCTATGTTCAGTCAGCTGAACAGCTCTTCAGGTTCACTGACTAGATCTCTGCAGACTATAATGGGAGCACAGGCAATGAGCTCACACCCTGGCATCTAAATTTAGGTGCTGTAGTCTGTGAGCCAACCCTACAGTTTATACAGCCAAAGTACATGGGCACGCTGATAGGCCAAACATACACATGCTGTAAGCAACTGCTAGGAGAACGGTCCTTTAAAAAACCCTTTTCTGAGCAAGGACCCTCATGAGAAAATGCGAGTCGGTATAACAGGAAAGCCTGCTAATAGAGCACAAGTTGAGTTCCTGAACTACGTTCCATACAAGTTTCAGTCTGTGTGAAAAGCAAATGGTTTCTAGATATACATAAGGGGGGAGAGATTCTGCCCTACAAAAGCTGTCTTCAAAAATAGCAAATAATCTGAATGATTTCCAGCGCACAACTGGTCAGGGAAAATACCCCTCATTCATGAACTGTGTGAGCAGGGAAGGGCTGACAAGTATTTCTCTTTTTAATAAGCAAGCATTATAATTGTGCCACATTTTTCATCAGCTGCTATATATACATAGTTAGCACTGGACTTACAAACTAAAAAAATAAGTAAATAAAGGTTGAGTAAAAGAAAAAAATCTATTCTTTAAAAAAAAAAAAAAAAAGAAAAAACCCTACACCACAGAAGCCAGGAGAAATTGAGTTAGGGCATGCTCAGATACTACAATATGACAATAAAGTACCACTTCCCTAAATTGCTGTAAATTGGCCACTTGCTCTTAATCTGGCCCAATTGTGAGGTAAAATAAATACAGAGGATAATCTCCGCATCCTACGCTTTCCATAAATCCACTTGTTGACAGAGACAAGGACCGCCTCAATTGCTTGCCCACAGAGTAACGCTGGGACCACAGGTTCGACAGTTATGCAGGCTAACATCCTTTTCTCTCAGTCCCTCAATATCACACAGTTGCAGAAAAGGACAGAAGAGGAAAAGCACAGGCTACGTTCTTGACCTTTGAGATGCCAACAGTTGGCCTATTGAGCTGTTCATCTGCACCCATCTTTCTTGGTGACCACAGTTCCACAGGGTAGAGGATGACTGACACCTCTCTCTACAATTCATTAGTTCTTTCTCCTTTGGATTCCCTGCCAGCTTGACTAGGAATGATTTTTGGTCAAGGACCAGGATGTAAAAGCATAGATTGATGCATCAGATACAGGGAGATTTGAATGAAATATTGCTGTAAATAATGTGACATTAATTCTGCATTATTCTCTCTTCTTGAAGTCTCACAAAAGCTGTCATATGCACACTTTTACTAAGATTTCATCAGGACCACGAGAGCTAATGCTTTCCCTAAACCTTTGCTTATGGGATTTTTATTTCCTTCATCTAATACTTTGTCAAGCCATTCCCAGTAGCAACCTTTCTGTTATTTTGCCTGAGCACATAAATCTGTAATTATTTTGATCACCCTCTACTCCCTCTTAGCTACTAGGATGGGATTGGCTCCAAGAAAAAAACCAAACCAACCAACAAATAAAACCCCCAGAAAACAATTCCACAATACGAGCAATGCAGAGCTGTCAGCTCATTTAAGTCTTTAGTAGCTGCTACTTTAAAAATATCAAAGTCAGTTTTAAAAGAACAGGTGAGGTAACTTCTAGTTTTCCTTTTGCAATAGTGTATTCTACAACATAACCAAATGATAATATTTAGCTAAAGCTCAAAGTAAAAACAAAAACCTTAGGTCTGTCAGTAGCCAGACATGCTCTACTCCACTGTCCCCAGGCAGAGGGAAATCTGGGGCCAAAACCACTTCTTTCACGTTTTAAGATGAGGCCATCCACATGTTCAACACATTTACGTTCTTCAAGAGCTCAAAACTATAGTGGGCCATAGTGGCAATGCTGCAAATACAGATTTCAGTAGAGTCTGAAGGAACTCTTTATATCAGTGGGCTCCAGGACTCGGAAGGCAGGCTTTCCAAATTAACAAGAAGATTCTGCATTGTGGCAAGTTGCAGGGGCAGATGAGCTGAAGGACCCCCACATGGCAGGCTTCTGGTCAGCTATTCCGCCAGGAACAGTGGCTTTGAATGCACTTCTGCCTGTGGTTTTACGGTCTAAACTATTCCAAATTAGACAGCCTTTAAGGCACATTAGACTTCATTTATTTTCCCAGGCACTTGTGTTTAGGACAGTAAGAGAAATTTAAGATCAGACATGTTAAGTTTACATTCCTGAATTGTCAACTGTTGGTATTACTGAAGTAATATAGCTGCCTCTTTAAACTAAACTGCATTTGTGATCAACTGTGAAATTAGATCAGCAGCACACAGACAGATTGTTTTGCTGTTTCTGTGACGGATTTTTAGCATTGTATAAGTTCTAAAAACAAGAGCACTTTGCCTCTTTAATATTCACATCACTTAAGAAGTGCTGCTTAATAGCAGGTTTGATTGTCTGTTGCCTGTTCTGCCACTAATTTACTCCCTTGCTTCATTTCTCTATTGCATGTCTTCCCAGCTGAAGCTGGCAGAAGGAGAACAGTAATTTTAATCTTCTTAGAAGGCCCTAAGAGCAACTAGGAGACGTACCACTTTGTAACTAGGTACGAAACAGCAGGTTTGTGTCCTTCGGCATGCTCCTCCAGTTCTGCCTTTTCACTTCACAGCTGGTAGAGCTGCCTCTCCAAATCCCACCTTCACACCAGTAGAAGTTAAAAAAACCCAAGAGAACACAGCAGATTTTGCAGCCAATAGACCAGCCATGGGAGTATTACCTATCATTCTGTGATGAGTTACTAGAAAACCTCCCATCTCAAGACTGAAACAGTCTTGAAAAGGAGAACATAAAGAAAAGAGAAACTCTTACACAGCATGTAGTTTCACAGCCTGACAGAAGAGGAGGGAGGCAGAAACAGGAGAAGAAAAGAAAAGCTGCCATTATGTAACAGCATAAGTGGCATTTTAAGAAAGCGAGGTTTGATTACCAATTAAAAAAACCTTGATATTCCAAAAGTGAACATTTGACCGTTGCCTTTTCTGATTAATATAAGCAAAGGATTTTCTGGTTGTATTTAGAAGTACCCAAGATTAGTAGATGAGAGCTCATAAACAGCTCTGAAAAACATGTATCAGTTTCACTCAACTATGGTGGAATTGTTCAGAGTTTTGCTGTACTGTGAAACTGTAAACATTGTGGCATATATTTGTAGGTGGATATTCTAGATATAACTTACTCATTTACAGCCTGCAAGAATAAGGGAGTTTTAAGATGCAAGTTCTTGCTGCCCTTAACATTACACAATTAAATTAAGCATGCAATAAAGACACTACAGTTGGATACACAGGCTTCTGGATGCAGGCTGGTGACACTCAGGTATCTAAGTGCAACATTCAAAGAAGTGAGTACGGCAGGTTGTGATGGAAAAGGGGAGGGAGAACAAACCGGTGGGGAACTCACACAAAAAAGCACACCATGCTCCTCAGCCTGTCTGAGATTCTGAACAAAATTATCTTGGCAGCACTGAACAAAGGCTCTAAACTTATTCCTTAAAGCAGCAAGAGATGATGATGACAGTACATTCCCGAATTACTCTCCTAGAGCAGTTATTGGTAGCACTAAGCAGACTGGAGGCTGAAAATGTCTCTCCCCAACACATGCAAAACTTGAAAGGATGCAGCTAACAAGGAACGAAAGCCATTACTGAAACCCTATCAGACTGCTTGCTAACCCCAAATACCTCTTCTGCCCTCCTGCCAGTGGCTACTGCCTCCATAGCACAGACAGCTAATGCGGGCAAAGGTCCAGGCCTCCGCTGCTTCATTTTAAAATTATTCTGCCAGGCTGGAGCAAGAGCTATTAGTTCCAGCTCATGTGCCGGGCTGTAACCTGTGAGGCCGAGGACTCCTTCAGTTGTTTCTGCGATGGAAGCAGGAGCTCGCTCTGGGTGTTCATGTCCCGCAGAGGAGCAGAGCGGCCGCTCCTCTTCAGCCAGCCCAGCTCGCCTGGGTCGGGCAAGAGAAGCAGCCCCCTGCTCTCCCCAGAGCACTCCTTTCTTCTCTCTCCCACGGTGGACTGAAGTAACTCAATTCGCCTTTAAAAAACACAAACCCAAAACCCATCCAGCTCATCAGCAAGTCTTTGTGTGAAAGTGTTTTAAATCTGAAAATTGGGTGCTGAGTGATGCACTTTTGTTTTCAAGCAGAATGAACAGGTTTTTAAGCACTTACCCACTAAGCTATGAAAAGAGAAAGTAAACAGTGAAATGTGTGGAAGAAGCTGAAGGGAACTGCAGATTTAACACTGAGAACATCAAGTTTCAAAGTTTAGTTTAAAAAATAAAAAAAGCTCACTCACGCTTTCAAAATGAATCACTTAAAAACAAAATCTCCTTGTTGCCTAATGTTGCCTTTAATCTCTGAAGTTAATGAGGGCAAGCTATATCCTAGTTTGGAAGCCCTTAAAAACCAACAAACCTCCCTCTTCACTTAAAAATAAACTTTGCAACGTTTGATTAAAAAGTAAACAGAAAAAAAACCCAAACAAGTGCACATGTGAGGTGGAAAATACTGGCCGAAGTGTCAGATTAGGAAGCGCTCGCCCCCGAGGTGTGGGGGCTTCAGAGCCGCGCTAAGCCCTTTCCGGCAAAGCCTCAGAAGGCGCAGGGTAAATCTACACAAGCTGAAAACCCACAAGTCGGAGAGAAATTTCCCACAAGCCTCGTGTGAAAGACTGCCTCCTTATACTCAAGTCTTTGAATAGTGCTTTTCTTCTGAAACAAAGTGTATGAGGTACAGCGAACAAACTGTAAAGGTAACTAGGCCTTTTGTCATATAGTTCCTCCACCCACTTGTACTTTACCACACAATAGCTCGTTTACAGATTCAGACCACTCCAGCTCCACACAGAAACAATCCTGTATTGTGAAGTGAATCTACCACAGGAGTAAAATCTAAAAATACTGCAAAAAGTCTATAACAATAATTTAGTAGAACTCTACGGATCTTCCCTTAGAGACAAAGGCTTTCCCAATTTGAATGGGTAATAACAGACTTAATCACTCCTTACTTGACTATGACTAACAGCCTGCAAAAGCAAAAAATACATACATACCGTATACATACAATACACCGTACAGTATATTAAGCTGTTTATCTCTTAAAATAAAATGATGATTTGCACTGAAGCAAAAGTAGTTGTAGTATAACAATCCATGCTATTTCCTGTCCCATCTCCACTGGGGAGAACAAAGCGCTGTGTAACACAGACCCATTTCTGCGTGTGCTACCCAAGACAAGCTATATGGGTTTGTTTACATCGGCGGATAGGTGCAGTAGCTACAAAATAGCTATGGGGAGAACAAGTAGCAGATCACATGGATCAACCAGCAATCTGCCTAGTCAGCCATACATTAATGCAAGTAAATCATGGGAGACCAGCTAGGTTGTTGGGAAAGTCTGGAAGAAAAGACGGATAGCCTACCTACACTCTACTTGCACTTTCACCTCATAGAGAATAGCTACTCCATCCCCCACAAGCCACTATAATAGAATAAAGATAAACGCAGGGATTATGCCAAGTTGACCCCGGGCTTTGTTCTTTCCCTCCAAGCACATTCAGTGAAAAGGTCTAAACACACATCTGATTTGACAAGCATTCAGATTCACAAAGAACGTGGTGAAAGTGAAATCATACTTGGGGCATTCATGGGTCCCTGTGTCAAAGGTCATTCAGCAGCATTTCAGCGGCTGCTTGCTAGGATTTAAAATGAACTAGTTTAAACCTCCATCGCCACAGACACCAACATATAGTTTGTGCCAGACAAGAATATTTTATAGCGTGCTTATCAAAACTTAGCTGAGAGATAATATAAATGTCTGGACAAACATTTAATCCTCACAACTGGCACCATCTCATCTAGAAAAGACGAATAATTTTCCTTTTCAGCCAGATTCTTGATGTAAACTCACGTAACTCATGTGCAGAATACTGAATTATTATTAGAAAGAAGGTCTGAACAAAGCATTTACATGCCTACCCCCTTTAAAAAAACCTCACAGTTTTTTCTACCTAACTAAAGGTTGATCAGTTGATTCAAGCAGAAAAAAAAAAAGTCACATTTAAATCACTTAGCTAAACCAGAGAACTCAGAAAGCTTTATTAAATAACTTGTCATTGATTTTCTCAGTTTATCAAATATTATTCGAGTCTTCCAGCCTTCATTAAGGATGTTTAAAGAAGGTGCACTAGAAACTAACTTGAAACAGTAGCAGTCTGGGCAGCTTCAGGGCTACAAAAAGTGGGGGAGCAGCAACTGAAAACCCACTGAGAAATAACAGCAGCGCAGGAAAACAAATGTATTCTTCCAAAGCCTTTGTGAAGCGCGCTCTCAGCTAAAGGCAGCACAGTGGTAAGCCCAGCTGTCGATTCAGCAAGCTGCAAGACTGTCACACCAAAACAGGTCACAGTTCAGCAAACAAGTTGCTATTTGTTTTTACTGGTGATGAAGAGGTCTACTTGCTAAAAAGCTGCATTTCTGAGGCAATGTTTTTCTAGGAACAACTACATGCCTTTACGTATTACATATAATATAGCATGTTGCCACCAGTAAACATCAGTAGACTTCTTTACCAGAGAAAATCTCAAACCTCACTTTATTACAGGAGGTCGTTTCACATAAGGATGCTGGTTTGCCATAGCTGGCAAGCAAGACAGGTTTCTGTCACTTTGTTAGCAACCTAGACTTCCCCAAAGCTGAATGGTAGGGCATCAACATCTCCTACCATTACCCCTAGCTCCTATGCCGAGGCATTTTGAGTGCATCTGCCAAAAAGCAGCCTCTATTCCTTGAGGTTTCCACCAGAGGTACACAATTTGGTAACGAAAGACACAGGACCCACAACTGGCTGCTTCTCAAGGAAGTAGCAAAACGGCCTGTGTTTAGTGGGACTGTGTGCCATTAGCTGACAGGAATTAGTTGTATTACATGCTCTCATCTCATACACTCAGGCATCAATTTAAATAACCTTTGGGCTGAAGACAGCCTTTATCCTTTTGACAAATGGGAAAAAAAAAACCCTCTCAAAGAAGCACAAAACATGCTTATTCTTTTTGGCTAAGGAAATTGGTGCTCTCAAACCTCCAGATGCCCAATAGGACTTCATCTGCACCCTTCCCCCATGAATAACTAAGAATCCAATTTAAATAGAAGATTGACATCATCTCAAAGACTGAATATTTTGTTCCAGAGCTTTCATGCCTAAATGGAAACCCGTATGTAACAGGCTTTCCATGAGTGACCCGCTTGCAGAAATGGAGAAAAACATCAAAAATAAGGACACGCTTCTAAAGGGTTTGGGACAGGAGAGATGACTAAAAAAACCTTGTTATTCCTCACATGTTACTACGAGGATGACAACACAGACATCACAAGGCAAGGCAGGCCTCATTTCTCTCCAGATCCCTTCTGTCCCCCAGTGGGAACAAAGCACATTGCTTTCCTAATGACTGGCAGGTCGTGTTCAGGATAGTACGGAAATCCCTCCTATTCTATCATGCTGTGTAAAGCCAACAGATTTGTCATGTTGGTGCAGTTGCTTATTAGTTTTAGAATATTCTGAATTTTCTAGATGGCTGTGATGGCTACCAGGTAGTTTAGGAATCTGTGAGTACAGAGGAATAAGATTAAATAAAAAAAAACAAACCAACCAACCACACATCAGAGGTATTGATTAGATATCATCAACAGCATCCAAGGCAGTAATATCAACATGGTTTTGGCTGTGTGGTTTTCCAGAACACCCTTATGAATCAAAAGGAAATCTAAGGGCAAGCACATGTGAATGAATCCGATTTTGAACACATACTTCCTCCAAAACAGAGCTTGACACTCCTTGTTGTCTTACACTACAGGCTGATCTGCTGCAAGTCTTTGCAAGTTACCCAAATTTAAGAGTTCCTGACTATAACAGACAGTGTCCACTGAAGTACTCTGCAATAGTCACATAGGTTTTGCAGAATTGCATGAATTGCTCCAAGAAACTTTAACCACCTATTATTACAGCAGAGATAATCACAAGCCTTATTTAAGCTCAAAAACATTTATTTGGCTTTTTTCTTGGGTTTGAGTTTTTTGGTAGCGGTTTCTTCCCTTCTCTAAAATAGTCTTGCTTGGAAGAGGAGGAAGGGGAAGAAAGTAGATGAAAATATACTGTAGCTCTGCATATCTTAAAATCTTGAAGTTCTTGGACAGCTGGAGGAGATAGCATGACAGAGTTCACTACCCCATCCAGGAGGGAGGGCAACATCATAATGACGCCTTTAACTTCACATTAAGAACTACTCGATTTTAAGATAAGGAAAAAACATGAGGTTTTTTAACATTGGTCTCTGAACCACATTTAAGAGACTCTTCTTTCTATTCACAGAAAAGAAACCCCACAAAACTGGAGTCACCAGGATTCACATAGGGCTTACAACAAATAGAAAAGATGGAAACAAACAGTATCTCAGATAACAAAACCACATACTCTAATTCTTCTACTGCAGAAACACACATCTGTTCTACCTATGGAAAACAGCAGACAAATAAAACTGAGGTAACTACATGGTTCTGGGCTGTACTAGGGAACAACAGCAAATGCCTGTAAAACCTATGAGTTTCCACATATTAACAGCACTGTGTTTGTCAAAGCTTAAGACAAGGGTTGGCCATCAGGATTCAAGAAAGCAGAACCGGGGGGAGGATACAAGAAGGCATCTTGCAGGCCTGTAACCTCCAGGCATCTCCTTTTGTGTCAAGCACTGTATCTTCATCTGTACAAGGCCTTCCGTAATTTCATAGTTATACATTAGATATTTTACAGAAATCACTAATCCTGCCTCCCCCTTCTCACTACAATAAGCAACAAAAGACAAAAGTTTCAAAGTACGTTGTACTTTGAGTTAAATCTAGTGATAAATATTCCAAATTGGTTACCTTTTAAACCTGAAAATATGAATTTCCAGGTTTGAGAGTTCTCCCCCACACCACCTCAGGCACTCCATAGCTCTGTGGCTGGTGGCCATAATTGTCATGTCCTACACTCAGGATTCCAACTCTGCTACCCTAGTACTTGCCAATGAGAAATAACAAAGTTATATTAAGTATCAACCCTAAAGCTGTTAAAACCGAAAGATAAACCTGTTTATTAGTATCAGGACTATATTTTACTAGTGTATTTTCAAATACAGAACCTCGATCACACCAGTCAACTAAATGTTTATTTTCAAACTAGCAGGTTCAAGACCCAGTTAAAGTTATCAAAAATTCCTGGTTACAGCAAATTTGTCCAAAAGGGTTATTTGGAAATGGTCTACAGGTTGGTCAGACAGACCGACATATCACATCACTTGCCACTGATAAAAAGCAATCATGCAACTTCAGAAAGCAAGAACTGTAAGTTTCACACACACACACACACCCCCCTCCCTTCCTCACGGTATACCCCATCACAAGACTTTTTATGGATGTTTGGAATATTTTAGCATAGATTCTTACATACCTGCAAAGTTTCCTCATACATGGTATTTTAACCAGCTACTCGACTGTTATAGCTGGAATACTACAGAAGACAGCAAGTAAAACTATCTGCCAAAAGAATAATTTTTCTCTATTATCTAAATGCCTTTAAGACCATGAAAACTATATTTCGTATGTTTCTCCTTCTGGCTAAGTCAAGCTTTCAACTGTTTTACCACTTTTTATTCAGTATACTGCAACTTCCCAAATCTGTCCTGAAAACCAGCCATGGCACAACAGTAGTCATGTCAGGCCAAGGCAGCAATACCTTTCTCAGTATGATTATAAAGTCACATAAGAGACAAGAATAGTTCTACATTTTTTAAATTCATATTCATAAATGCAACTTCCCTAAGCTGTATTACTGTGCAATATACTGCTGTCAGTAGTGCCAATTAAGTTACAGGTGTTGAAAGATGTGTAAAATGTGTAGCTACCTCCTTCCCCCATAAGAGAGTTGACTTTCTTATTTTTACTCAAATGCCTTTGCATTACCTATCAGGGACTACCTTCCTTTCCACCTGTGACTGCAGAAACTAGTGGCTTCCTACTGTAAACCACAGCAATCACATGGGGCAAGGAAAGAGGAAAGGAGAGGAGAAAAACCCCACGGATCCTCTCTTAATAAACTAGCCTTGAACGTATTTTAGTTGTCACCATCTACAGACTAGCCACTCTCAGAGATAGTTAACTAAGCTTTTGTTTTATCGCCAGCTTCCTTCATAAGCAGCTACAGTCTTCAGCACCGTAACAAGCTCATATGATGACAGAAACAATTCTGAACCGCAAAATAAAAATGCATGTAAAGTGAATTAATATTGCTGTCAAAGGAACAGCATCTGCGGAGCTCCATGGCATGATCGGTCTCAAAATCACTCTCATTTATTTCCTTTTTCTTTGGGGGCGATGGGGGAGGGACGACTTTATTGGGGAGGGGAAGGGAGAGAAAGAAGTACACATGAAGTATACATTTTGAGGAGGGGCTTCCCTTAAGGAAAAACAATCCAAGAGATGGAGGAAGAGTTAGTGTGTGAAGTGTAGCTAAAAGGAGATCTTCAAGGGACACAGTCCATCTAACAGATGGAATATACATCCAGAACAGCCACAATGAGACCGGGCAGCAGCTGACAGAATGAGGAAAAAAAAATAACACACAGGTTACTCAACCAGTATTCCTATTTTATTTATTAGAAGTTGTAATTTGTACATTTTGTTGCTAAAGCACAGATTTCCAGAGTCCACTTAGGTTGTATCCACAGTGACATATTGAACAGACTCCAACAAGTGACAGACTAAAACAAATATCAGTCAAGAGGTTTCTTTAAAGTTAAGCATTTTAAGACAAGTTTTCCATATTTTAATAACTCCTCCATATTCTAGATACCAAATTGTTTTTATGCTGACTTGCCAGTTAGTTTGGAAGCCCACGTTTATCAGAAGCTGTCTTCATTTCCAAAGCAGATACAATCCAGGACGATCCTCCATTTAGCATAAATGACAGTACTGCACCTTTTGGGGGGGCAGAACACCTTTTAGAGCCCACATGCTATAAAAAAAAGAAAAAATCTTTTTGAAAGCTGTAACTGGAAGTTAGGAGGGCAAAAGCAGCCACTACTGCTTACAGATACAGTAAACTGTAGACAATTGAAAGTGTTGGTTGGGTTTTTTTTTTTTTTTAAAAACCACCAGATTATTACAGTGGGTAAGTATAGCTGTCAAAGCCTTGACAGGAATCCTAGCTATTTTTCCTGCTACTGCTTCTGCACACAGACTTGTGTGTCTACTTGATTCAACTCACTATAGCTTTGTATTTTATATTCTCCTCCAACATCTGGATTCCCTCTGTCTCAGTCAGCCATGTTTCTGGCCCATTTTCCTTCAAATCTGTATTAGCACATCTTCCAAAAGACTTAATAAACCCCACACACTCTGCAGGGCAGAGTACGTAATCCTGTAACTAATCAAAACACGAGAAAAAAAAAACTGAAACAAACGAAAAAAATATACACACCTGCATGGTGAAAAAGAAACTGAGCCATCATGCTCTTACTCCCTTCCTTCCCCCACACATATATAGCAAGCAGGAACAGCAAGCAGTAGTACATCACCCATTTAGCTCATCTGTATTTTCCTGCTAGAAGGATCTTCAGCACTACTCTGCAAAGCACCTAGGAATACTTTTGACAGTTGAAAAAAAAAATTAAGTTTATTTTACACCCATTAACCTGATCATAAACCAAAGGCTACTCTCTCCATCTCCCCAATACAGATATCCTCCTTGGCAGCCTTGTCATTTTTTGCTTTATAATGGAGTCATTTTATTGTATGCAAGAAGCCTCAGGCATTTTGTGCAGCCCATTACTCTTTGCAGCCCACATTCAGATGGCTAATCTGCTATCAGCCAGAAGCTTGACAGACAAAAGGCAAAGGCAGGAAAACAGCACATATGGTTGCGCAAGCGCACACACACTTCAGCTACGAAGTGCTTCAACAGTAGACCCAAGAACCAACAAGACACATTTGATTGCAGTCCTACTGCTTCTGTGGTTGAAGGAATACATATGAGCTCTTTAAAGGTAGATAGGCTGGGGAAGACATTTTAAAAAAAAAATTAAAAAAAAAAAATGCTTAAGTAGGATGCCTATTAAGAAACATTAAGGCACAAACCCGGAAGGCTTTACTTAGTAAGTGAGCATCTTGGGGGAAAAAAAAAAAAAAAAAAAAAAAATTCACAAACATCTTTCTGTTCTTAGGATTTGCTATACAAGACCTTCAAAACGCTTAAAAAAAATACTGGCAAGAGTTAGAAAGATGAAATAAGGGCTACATATAAGCAATTATAAACTATTAGAACAAGAGATTGGGCAAGTTTTCAATTTCAGCATTTCTGTTTTCTTACCTGCTCAGAAAAGAACTCTGATGTTTTTAGAAAGTCCTATATCCTTTCCTGTACCCCAAACTATTGTGACACCATACGAATGCAAATCACTTCACTGCATTTGTTTTTGCATATCATACTGCATAAGAAGAGCTTTTTAATTATTTTCTTTAAAGAGCTTGGGGTAATTAAATGGAGAAGGCTTGCCACTTCATACCAAAATAATTCCCATATTTGCTGGAGTTCTTTCCTTTAACTACCTTACTTATTTTGTTTCTGAAGGAAAGCATCTCACCAGATTCAGAGGCAGTACTGGCAGAAATATTTTTTGAGAGCTAGATCTACAGTTTGCATCAAATACCTTGGAAGAATTTTCTGTCAGGATCATAAACCTCCATTGTGTGTAATGATTTTTATTCAACTAAATCTATTTGTATCCTCTGCAGCTGGAAAGCTAAAATTGTCCCTCTTATGTGAGCTGGCTTAGCTCACAGAAACAGAAAGTCTGCCACTAGTTTTAGTCACTCGCATGCTGAGGTTCAAACCTGGCTCATCCTTTTAAGAAGTCCTTCTCCATCGTGTTAACTACCACATCAGCTATGCAGGCTGATCCCTGAAGGCATGATTAATCACGTGGTGAAATACAGAGAACCGTGGCATGTTATACTGCATTATGTGTCATTGGAACTATTTCCCTTTTCCTATGCTACAACTACCAATTCAATTTTGCTTCTCATTTCTGTTTAAGTTATTATTCCACTTCTGTGCAGAAAGAGTCTTGCAGCATTTTGACTGCAATATAGGACTGATTCTATCTTACTTCCACTATTTGTTGTAAGTTATATTTAGGATTTCAGGAATACAGTATGTCAGTCGATTTAAAATCTGGAAAAAATACAAGGTAAATCTTACCATGAAGAGCAGAAGTTGTCAGAATAGTCTTTTCCATAGATTTAGTCTCTGTGGTTTTAGTATCATTACAAAACTGTTATGAACAACAGGAGTTTACCATGTGTTACTACAGGGAGCATTCAAGGCAGCTTAATAGATTAAATTATTGGATATAGCAACTATACATATGTCTACAAAACAAGTTCTTATTGTAAATGCAAATTCACTCTCAGCAGCTAGAAAGTATCAAATAGGTTATTATAACAAGTCGTCCAACAATCTGCTCCTATCTAAAGTTTAAAGTTGGCAAGAACAGTGTTTTCTTGTTGCCTTTGAGTCACAGAAGTTTTGAAATCCCCCGTGAGCCTTGTCCTGCAGGACGAGTACTTCTCTCCTCCTGTGGCCATCTGCAGCACCTCCTCAACAGCAGCATCATCCCTGGCGGTACTCTGCAACCTTATCTTTCTCTCCCACATGTACAAGGTAAGAGGGGAAAAAAATACTACATTTGCATATGTAATTATGGTGTAGCTCAGCAGTGAGCAAAAAAATTACTGGAAGTTGAGAACAGATATGCCCAATGACCACACCTTAGTTTTTCAAATGAAAACGTTCTGCAAGGAAGGGGAAGGGACAGCAGCAGGGAAGGAAGCTAGTCATTACAGCTCTGATTCTGCTTCAAAGTCCTTATTCACCACCTCATGCTCTTTGTGGGGCCAACTGTACCTAGGTCCTTCCTGTGAACAATAACATAAGAACGAATCCAGTAGTATGCGACTAGTTCTATTTCGCTTGAATTTACCGAATAGCTGTACCAGGAATACTAGGAGAAAAAGGAAAGGCTATGGAAAGACATACACAAAACAGGACAGAAGAATAAACAGGTTACAGATACTGAATAGTACCTCCCTTTCCAGTCTAGAACTTCACACAACTTACAGTAGATAGCATACAGGAACTTAGGAGAAAGAATAAAATGGACTAGAAGGTGGGAAGAAGGAAAAAAACCTGATGCATACCTGAAAGGACACAAGGCAGAAATTCCTCAAAGCATTGGGAAAAACTGTTTAAAACGAAGTGTATTTCAGAAAAAGGGACAACTCATCTTCCTCATGTTTTTGGGCATTAAGAAAAATTATGTTAGATTGGGGGAGGGGGAAGGTGTTAGGAAAACAAACAAAAAACCCAACCTGCTTCTTTATGTCAAATATACCAGTTTAGCAAAAAGCAACCTAATCCCTGTAATTAAGGTCTGATTTTTCTGTTCTTCAGTTTGCACTTTTTCAGATGGAACAGATTTCCCCAGGCCTTTTTCAATCATGCCATATTTGTGGTGTTCTGTAATTTCATTTTGCTTTCTCCGATACACGCTCTGTGGACAGATGTCTCTACAAAATGGAACAGAAAACTGCCCTCAGTGTCTGTCAGTTGTCTGACAGAATTTGAAAAGGGATGTTTGCTGAAATAATGAAAACATTTCATATCACAATAACTGAAGGTGCTCCCTAGCGTCACTGACCCAAGTAGCATTTGATCCTAACACGGACAGGCACACTAGTTCAAGATAAAAATATTCTCTCTACCACATCAGACTCTTTTAACCCCTTTATTTCAAGTGTCGTCCATGAAAGTCACTGTCAGGATCACGGTGAAAGGCCAGGTTTATAGTCTGTTTATCTCCAGTGCTCTTGCCAGCTCCTCCAATGTTCCTGATCTAATGCTTGACTCGCGAGAAGCTAAAAAACAGAAGAGCTTGCAGAAAGACAGAGGATATCTGCATCAAATTCAAACACATACTTAAGAGAAGTACATAAGAGACAGTTAAGGAAGAGTTGTTTCTTTTCCTTCTGATACACTCCAATCTCATATGGGGTTCTTAGTGTTTAAAGAAGTAATTTTACATGTCCTTTCACTCAAGAAGGACTGCTACTCGTACTCACAGATCCTAATTGGATAGGATGGAATGTCATCTCAGCACAGGATGGAATTTCTTTTTTACTGTCTCTCCGCAGTCATAATTGAGCCCCCTAACACATCCGGAAGAATACATTCATCATTAGACATGTTCATTTGCTTTACATAGTTGCCCAAAAATAGACACATTGGAACAAATGGAATACATTGAAGGCAAAGCAATGAGGGAGATGCTACCAAACAGCAAACATTTGTAAGGTAAGCAACAATGGATGCCAGTTTTCAGGTTTTAACCTTTGGGTGACAGCAGTTGTTAACCAAACTGCTTTGCAACAACAGGGGTAAAGTCCTCACATCAAGGAGACTGTGACAGCTGGGAACGACAGCTGAAAAGGAAAGAACTGAAACAGGCTGCTTTCAAACAGTACTGACTTCTCAAAGATGAGAAAGCATATTTTTAGTTAACTTCTGTTGCTCTGAAAAAGCACGTTAAAATAAAAGATACGGTTACATACAGTAATTGCATCAGAAACAAGCACAGAGCGAGGCAAAGTAAAAAAGCCTCCCTTCTTCCCTATTTGAGGTTCCTTGAGGGACAAATGTACAAGTCTAAAGAACCCTGGTTAATACGTTCAGCACTAACCAACTGAAACATTTGAATCACCGCCTGGCTGCTCCACATGGAAAGATACGAACTTAACAAGTTTTTTCTTTCTGCTCTACCACCACCTATCCTCCTAATACGTGAATGTAAGCTGTCGCGTACTCACACAAGGAACCAGATATACAGGCCCAGATATAGGAAGAGAAGACTCAGGACATATTTTTACTGCCTGAAAGGTCCTTACATACTGCCATATTTTTCTCAGGAGTACTGAAATAGATTTATAAAGCTATGCTGCATTTAACTGTAGTCAGTATTTTATCCACCAAGTCTCGCTCTTCTTGACTGGGCTTCCCATTTTCCTTGGCTGCCAAACAGGAATTCTACTTACCTATGCAAGAAAGGGACAAATAGATTATTTAATAAACAAACTGAGGCTCAGCACAAAAGGAAAACTGAAAATAACCCTATTCCTTCTTTAAAACAGGAAGGTAAGCGAAGATTAAAAAGCTACAACTGTGAATAGTTTTTAAAAATATCAAACTTCTGTTACTCTTCTCAATAACTTAAAAATAAGAAGTTAAGAACTATACAGCCAGAAACGCAAACTCAGACTGTGAGAAATACCTGTGTGCTTGATAATTAGCTCAAGAAATTCACTCAATCAGAATATCAGAGGCAATGGCTTATTGAGAGGTTTAAAAAACGTGCCAACGTCACATGGAAGCAAAAAGCATCACAGAAAGCCACACACACAAAACTCCTTCAGAATCCCCCAACAATTCCAGTGCATCAAGGCATCATCTAGTCAACTGAGGTCAAAGCTATTTCCCACTGTGATCTTCTCATGCACCCAACCAGGGACCGAATTCATCGCTCCCTGGAAGGCCACGAAGGTGCATCAGAAATAAGGTATCAGACCTTCAGTGAGAAGCAGACTACTCCCTTCCCTATCCCACCCTCCCTCCTTCCCACACACTCTTCACCTCGCCCATGTACTCTGCCCACTCACGCATACATACCTCTGCTCTCCATGGTGTGCTTGGGTTTCTGGTTGATTTTTAATTATTATTTCAAACAATACTTCCCTCAACAAGAAAGAGTCCCTGATCATAACTGCTCTATCACCCCGTCTCCTGACTAGAGCTAACCACACATCTTCACTGATGAAGATACCAGACTGCTCTCCACGCCCAACGTGCCTCTCGCTGCCCAGGCCCCCCAGGCAGGAGCAGCACCCACCTGCACCCATAGCCACTTCCCACATGGCTCTGCCTCAGCAGCGGCAGTCCCCTGTGACAAACGGTACTGGTGGTAAGACCTAGACTTGGCATGTGTTTGCCCCAGTCAAGTTGACTTTGAGGCCTGACATTTATTTATGTGCTTCTGAGGAATTTTTGTTTTAAGGAGGACTTAGAGTTTTTAAGTTTACCTAGCAATCATTTTCAAATATTAGAAATACCAGCCATATGCTGAGACTCTTCTTTAGGTATTACTGTCCCAACAAAACCAATATCCGATTAGACCATCTCTGCCTGGATGCTGACCTCTAAGAAAACAGTCTTCTAAACACCCCACACATCAGAGTAGGGATGTTGATGTTAACAGTGTAGGTCTTAAGCCAATTCCCTCCTACTGTGTTTTATGTTTGTCTACCTACAGATCACTGAACTTAGGACTTGGGAATACAAAAAACACCAGAAGACAAAATTCTGCTTCTCCAGCACATCATTACATCGACATTGACTAGGCAGACAGGAAACATCACCAGTGAAGATACTACCTTAATACCATCTAAAAATGACTACAGAGAAAATAGAGTTTTGCATATTGCAACTTGTTTGCTGAAAGTACAAGTATTTCAAGACAATAAATATGAAAGAGTTTAAATACTTAAACTGAAAGGAAAAGTAACTGATAAATGATAAATCTGTTCTTTCTCTTTAAGGCTCTAGATCAAGCCAAATGCAAGGGTAGTCCCAAGGATTAAAAATGGATTGAGACTCAGTCTTGCTATGGACTTCCTGTGTGACCTTGGGTAAGTCACTTGAGAATTTAGTTCTCAAAAATAACAGGCCTATTATAGCTGCTAGAACGAAGCACCAAAGTTTCTGAGATCACAGATGCAAGCCAGGTCCTGCTTACTTGCCCATAATGGAGAAGATCCTACCTGGTGAGATCTTCTGAAAAATGTAGAGACATATGACCAGAACTTCAGGAACATCGATATAAAGCACTTGAAAGTTCATCTGGAACTGTACTTTGAAAATTGCTACGAAAGCCTACATAAAAACCAGAATTATTTCTGTTTTTCAAGGTCTTGTTTTTTGTGTTTGTGTGAAACCTATCACAAGTAGAATCTTTACGATTATGATCTCCAGAGATGCAGTATGTACCGTTAAATATTAGATTTACAGTCAACGAAGCACACCATATTCTAATCAGCTTGCAATATCAATTACCTAGAGTTTTTGAAATGACTACAAACAGCTAACGAGTTGAAAGCAATGAGCTTATATTTTAGGTAAATAATGACTGGATTTAGAAGTAGGGATTCTTAAGAGCCATTTGGCTAGATACTGTAGTTCCAGCAGTTTCCCTGCAATAGGGGGCACTTGCTCAAAAATCAGTTAAAACACAAACAAGCAAAAAACCCACAACCCAAGCTTCACCAAACTTGGTTTTATTTCTTTAACATAGTAATAGAGTCCCATGCATATTAAAAACGTCTGCCATCCCTCGCTGGCATTTTAAACCCTATTAAAACAGATGTTTCTACATGAAGAAAGGCATCACACTGATATTCTTCACTTTAGTTTACTCCAGCCTCCTACTCACACCGTAAAACTTCTATAAGAAGAAATGACAGGTTAATACCACCACCCAAGTCCCAGCAGGGAAGGAGAACCTGCTGTAGAACCCCTTCCCCCTGCACTGCCGACGAGGAGCTCGCTTGCAGAGAGCAAGGGCCTAACGGAAGTCTGTAACGCCGCTAATTAACAGGACCTGTAATAAACCCCAAAGTCGACAGAAAGACTCAACGGCGAGGGATATCTGATGTAACAGAAATCGTCCAACAGAAAGTTTGGGCTGAGTTCACAGGAGTCAAATCCTCAGACTTCTAAGTAAAAAAAATGACTTCTACGATAGGGAAGCCTGTGTCAGAGGGAAAGTTTCATCTCCTTGCTACTTTTCATCAACTGTTTCAGCAGCCAGTTTACCAGAGTCCCTTAAGCAAGGAAAACTGTTTCAGGCCAATCACCTTAGAAAATTCTGCCTCAGGTAGCTAATTACCTTAAAACACCCTGCTTTACAACTGTTAAAATAACAAGCACTGATTACTGAGAGAAAAATGAAGGGATAATGACATTTTTAAGTGTATTCCCATAATATTTCAGTAGTTAACATGAAAATAAAAGTATTACTTTTTTATATGAGTGAAGACTTCCCTGGACTCAAACAGTTAATTCAGTTGTCCATGTAGACCTGTTCACCGTGCCTGGAATTTAAACTCGGGAAACATTCTTCAATTCCCAAATTGCAAATTTAAATTAATGCTGGAGTGAAAACATGATACCTAGTGAAAAAGAGAGGGGAGCAAGAGAAGAAAGGCACAACAAGGAATGTTGTATCCCCAGCGTCACTAACACCTGACATCCTGCCAGTAGTTCACACCTTGGAGCTAACAGAAACACAACATGCTTTTGCCTTATTCAAAGGCACTTCTGATCTTCTTGCAGCCCTCAGCTTTGTAACAAAACTTTACATGAAATGACTATCTAATAAAAATAAAAATAGAGGAAATCTAACCGTAAAGCAACTGAAACAGCACTCTAACAAGTCAATCTATATAACCTTTTACTCGCTGTTACCAGGGGCAAACAAGAAAAAAAAAAAAAGCCTGCCTCATGTATACCTGAGAGCATGCAGAATTTACTCAGTTTCATACATTCTTCTTTTTACCATTAAATATGCATCTGAAGAACAGAAAGCACACTTGGGTTATTTTCAGAACATCAATATAAAAGGCTGGTATCTTTTTAACCCTCTAGTAAGGGAAGTTTTAAGTATTTTGCTTGTTTTACTTGTCTCACAGCATTGCTGAAGAACAAGACGTGCTACTTTCAGTTTTGCTGCTTAAAACAAATCAAGACAATCCTATAATATATATATATATATAAGAGATACTAAGAAAGCTAAGAAATCCTGATCCTGCAACCCAACTCAGAGTAAGAAAACCTTTGCTGATACCGAAACTATTTAAAGTCCACACAGGATTCGCATAGTGTGGCAATGCAGATGACTGGCAAAAATCACATCGCACTTTTCTCCTCCCCCTTTCTCTATCAAAAGAAAGGGAGAAGGGGAAAAGGTAGATAGGAAGAGAGACCCCAATCAGCGCTATTTTCCCGTTTTATCAGAATGGTGCTATCGTCCCAACACTTGCAAACTTTTTTGCTGTAGTAGGTGTTTTTGTGTACTGGCCAGAAGTAAAGACAATGACACAGGACAGTCTTCTTCAGGTATGTAGTGCCAGATTTCTGTGTAAGTGGAGGCTTTAATGGCAGCGCCAATCAGCTCTTTTGCTGATCTCCTGTAGCGACCAATAAACAAGGTACCAGCTCTAGAGTTAAGAAGATAAGACTGTCTTTCCAGCTACAGATAATGCATCAGGATGGCAGCTGTAAGTTCTGGCTCCCAAACAGAGAGAGAAAGAAAAAAAACAAACCAAAGAAAAGAAACAAAAGTTTACAGTACAAGAACAGCTGCGTTAAGTTTATCAACAAATAAACAGAAGGAAAGTTTACAGTATAGTAACTAAATGCCATAACCCAGTATTATTAAGTGGTATACTGGATGCGAAGTGCAATAGAATCATACAATCGTTTTGGTTGGAAGAGACCTTTAAGATCATCAAGTCCAATCTCTCCTCAATAAACTCACATTCAGTGGGAAAGGGGGGGGTGGGGAAGGCAACTGAAAGAGCATAAAATTGGTTTAGTGTATACTACGAACAAGCCAGCTGCTGAAGCATCTCCTATACAGTGATGTCTTTTTAACAGACGATACCCACCTATAAAAGCAAAGTGCATTCAGAGATTTAGAAGAAAAAAAATCTCATACCTGTTTATTGTAAAGGTTAAAGGGTTAACATTTTTCTAGCCAATTTCTTTAGTAAATATTTGCAAGTCAAACATATACCCACTGCTGAGAAATCTCTATTATCCAGAATCTATTATCTAACCGATCCTGACGCTTCAATGCACAATGACTTAAGTTGGTTTTAATTCCTCAAAAAAAGGAACCAAAACCAGCCTAAACCAAGACACACAACAATTCTACCTTGCAGAACTAGTTGATAAAGACTCAGAGGCTTTTTGTAATAAAACAGGTGCAGTGATAAGGTCCAAAAGTGATGATGATGAAAGATACCTGGAATGATACCACATCTTATACACCTTTTGTTTTCTGCGAGTGATACATGCTGCAGACAAAACGTTTTGTGCTAAACAGCCTCAAATCTGGTTTTCTAATATTAAGCACAAAGGAAAAACACTGACAGCAAGCTTGGTAAATAAATCCCTCCCTTGAGAGCGAAAGCAGCAGACAGGAGGGGGCTGACATGCATGCAGGAGAAAACTAAACACCATCTTTTTTTCTACCTGCACAAGTTGCCATTTGCTGCAGCGATCAAGAATATCTTTTCCCCGTTGATTTCAAAAGCTAGGTTTTCAGAGAATTTCCCTCTGCAGTCATCTGTTGATATGCTCTAAGAGTATGATATTCACATCACTGGATCTTTAAGAGAAAAATCCATTTTCTTTCCTGTTCAGGTAAACATGTTTACAGCTCCTGCACAGACGCTGGGTGGTTCAGACTCACATGTCACACACATGTCGTCAGCAACAAGAAAAGCCCCTTTCTCCGATCATCAACATTTTTAATAAGGTAAAGAGAAAAGCACTTTCCAAACTTACCTTTAGCACAGCCAAATCCTGAGCTAAATATAAATATTTATACTAGGACAAGGAATTAATAACGTAAGCACGCAAACAAAAATACTTGCTAGAAAACGCACACAGCAAAAATAAGAAAACCCTCCTAAGTTCAAAGCAATCAAATCAACTCGTTAGCCCCCGGAAAGGCCGTTATTTATCACGGCGTTACGCCCGCAACAGCCAGGATTAGAGAGGAGAAGCACCGATCGTGACTCTGATCTATTTCGGAGACCGTTCACTGCGTTTGAAAACATCTCGGATCGCAGGCGAAAGCCTTCCTATCTGTGACCCTGCACAGGAAATGCCACATAAAACCTAAAATTGCCAAGGAAGGTTTCAAAATCTCCTGCTTTACATCCTACTGCGAAGAGTTGCTACGAGGACCGAACTACTTCTCCATTTTCCAGAAAACAAGTAGAGAGTGGGTGTTACGAGCGTTTATTCCCCCCGCCGTGTACCTTCCAAATGC
>VYZM01004333.1:5433-23689 GCA_013398915.1 Dromas ardeola | reverse complement strand
TTTTTTTTTTTTTAGGACTAATTGAAGTCCTAAATCTGAACATCTTATTTGCTGTAACCACTAGCTATTATAAATCTGGATAGCTTTGCTTTTCATGTAAGGCTCAAATTCCTCTATTCAATTTCTGGCCTTGGTGCACTTTCTGCAACAATAAATCAGTTCCTTGGTCTAAAAGGAAATTTACATTTACTTACCATCTTTGAAATTCTCACCCTCTGACTTTATCAAAGTCGCTTTGTTCCAATGCTACAGAACAAAGAAAACAAAAAATTTTTTACTTTCTTGTAGCAGTTAACCTTTGCATTTTAATGTGCTGTTCCTTGTTTCACTTTTATACAAGTACCTAACAGGAACATGACTTGGTTTTAATCACTCGTTACCTGTCAAGTGTAAGTTGACAAATCTGTAAATTTTTTTCTAATGTGTTAGTTTGTGGTCATCTGTATAACAGTTAACTAACAATAACCTTCATGATTCTGTATCTTTGCATTAATCAGCTACTGTATTTCTGGTTTTGCTTATGGGAAAACAAATGACACTGCTGCAGCAATACCACTCAGCAGCACTAGGTGTGTTTTCTTTAAATAGTTCTCTCGTTGTTTCATCAGACCCTAGAACTTTAATTGTATTCACTGGATATATAATTATCATTATTATTCCTTGTATTTCTTTTTGTTTTGTTTTCGGTCCAGCTGCTAAATATAGTAAGCTAAGTTTTTGCAAATCGTGTGGCAGGCATGAGGACATTGGGCATCGGTGAAAGCGTAGGTGCTGCACTTCAGTTCTTGTGTAGTTAAGGGCTTGATTAATGCAGGAACTTCATGGCCAAATCTGATGTAGCCCTTAAGGAGAAGTGCCTGTTTGGAGGAGGGAAAACAAACCTACATGAGATAAGTAGAACACAGTGATTGTAGTATCAGTGTACATGTGCTACATCTAACGTATGCAGACAGCCACGGAAGCTAAAGGAGAAAACATTGTGCAGTTGTGTGCATCAGCTTCTAGGCTGAAAATCATTCTGTATTAGTATTCTATTTATCACAAAGCTAATTATCCTTTGAAAAACTTTTACCCAGCATTAACTACAGCTAGTTTGGAGCCAGAAAACACCCACTTTTGCTGGGTTTGTACCCTGTCTAACTCAAAGGGATTGTTGGTTTCTTTAGCCTTTCTGCACTAGCATGATATACACATTCTAAATAACAGCAGAATAGGTAAATGCATATAGTCCAGCAGCAGACAGGCTGTTATTTCCAGTCTTGCATCATATTAAATTTAATTATTGATCATCAGAAACACAGGGCCTCTTCTTACTCCATTAAGAATTTTTTTCTCATATATTTAGAGTTTTAATCAACACAACCCAGAAGGTATCAAAATATTTTCTGTGTTTTCTTAAACAAGATGCAACTGCCATTTGATATTAACAGTTTGCATTGATTTTGCAATAAATCCCACTTGCATCCCTGAGGTGAGTAGTTCTAGTAGCATTTTTGTTATGGGAGTAATTAAAATTTACAAATGCTAAAGCTTAGGAGGGGGAAAAGCTTTTCAGAAGGGAAGGAATCTGGATTGTAGTTGTTTGAGAAATAAGCTGTTTTGTAGCTGTAGAATTTACAGTGTAATCTCTTCATGGCCACAGGCTTGTACTCCAGAACTAAGCCTCTTATATTTTTTAGAGTAATAGTATTTTTAGTTGTGTAGCTACCGTATTAATATGTAAATACAAAACAAAGGTGGGGATTGAGCATCCTGACTTTGCGAACAACTGAAGCAACTGTCCTTGCTTTGAGCAGAGAGGTTGGATAAAGGTCCCTTCCAATGTGAGTGATTCTGTGATTCTATTTCTGAATAACTATGAAGTGTAAATTGTCTGGCTTGGTTCAGTGAGATGGTTACCTCAATTTTTTGTCTGTTTGTTTGGGTTTTTTTTGTTTGTTTGTTTATTTTGTTTGTGGTTTTTTGGTGGTTTGGGTTTTTTTGGTTCTTTTTGTTTGGTTGGTTGGTTTTTTACCAGAAAGAGAAAGCAGATGAAAACCAAATGTCAGAATAGAAAAAATGCAGGGAAAAAAAAATAATCTTGTTTTTACCATTGTGGTAAAGGTTGTTATTTTATGGTAGGAAAGTAGTAAGTATTTTACTGTGCTCAGCTCTTTCCAATTGGTTTTTCTTCATTTTTTGGTGACAATAGTAGCCATGGTCTTGCACACTTAGCACTGGAGGTTCATCCTGTGCAAATTCAGAGCTGCTTACAACATAAAAGTCTAATCTGATGCCTCTAGGAAGTGGCTAGATTTTCTTTTCTCTTTGAATTTGCATCAGAGAATGAAGATATTCAGCTACAAATGAAAAGATGATACGAGAGATTATGACAAGATCATCATAAACTTTGACTAATTAATCTGCTGCAGCATCTCACAGGAGCAGTTTCTTTGATAGTACCTGTTTGTAAATGTAAGTATTACTTAGGTTTGTGATATCTTGGACTGTTATAACTTGGGCATTTACACCAGGTATTGTTAAGTATGGAAATCTGACTCATAGTAATTGACTCGAGAATACACAAGAAGCTGGTAGCAAGGCCAGACTTGGAGCTCATCTGTTTCTGTCCTCTGCATGTGAGCTGTGATCATTAGGAAAACCTACTTATCAGTCCCCTATCCTTTCAGTTTTTATGCTTTTTTTTTCCTTTCGTATGTATTTCCTCCGAAAGCCTTTTCCTAAATTACTTCTTTACCACTCTCTTTTTCTCCTAGCAGTTCAGTTTTAAAGCTGCTTGCATGACTCTTGTGAATTTTTACATGTCATCACTTCTCATCCTAGTGGAAGATGATCTGTTTCTGGTGGGATTTAACCTTAATAATTACCCTATTCACACCACTGCTTTCCCCAGTTATTCCAAAAACAATTAAAATGAGAGCATAGACACAACAGAAAACACTATTTCTCAGTAGAAGCACTTTCTTTGTCTATTGTTAATCCACTTGCAAATTTCAGTTCATATTTATCCTCTGTCTGGTCTTAAACCTTCTTGCCAAGCAGTGGGTCTCATTGAAGCTGATACAGAAAATGTGTTACTGCAGTGCTCTAAATTAGATGTGAAAAAAAATTAAGTTCTATAAATATTACTGAAAAGCCTGAAGGTCTGGTCTTTGAAGACCAATTTGATAGGGTATTTGGACACAATATCCAATCATAACTGGCAGCAATTATATGAAAAATTTGGGCAAATAGCAGCCCTTCTTTCTTGATCCAGCGTGTTAAAGAAGACAGAGCCCCCATCTGAAATTCTATAGGAGTCTGGGGATCAGAAATTATTGTTTTCTCCCAGTGTGTTTTCTCACGCTATGTGACTTTGGTCAGGACTTCATTATTTCATACATTCAGGATACAAAGATGCTAAATGGAAGGATGCAGTATACTGATAATATTCTGTAACTTCTTTGTTTTTCTCTTTGTTACTTATACAGAGCAGAGTAGCCAAATTTTGGTAAAGGAAAAATACAGTTACAGGAGTGAGAGCATTACTCAAAGCTTCAGAGAATTGATAAGCCACTGTGATAAGAGTATATATTTTCAGATGAAGGAGAGAGGAATTCCAGTACTGGAAATGCATGAAATGATTCAAACACATTTTCAAAACAGGAAGCATTAATAATTCATAAATGTTAATCTTTGAACATTAGTGTTTTTCAAGAAGTGACAGCTGAATTGATAAATTGCCCCCTCTCACTGAAGTGGGGCAGGATTTTTTTTTTAAATAACTTTAAATCATTGTGCTATTTCAGTCATTTTTTTCATGCTCTGGATCTTTCTGCTCATGAATGAAATATAATGAGGCAGCAATAAATACTTTAATTAGCCTTTTGTAGCACAAGTATAGAACTACATGCCTGTGAAGATAGAGAGCACATTCACTGTATCTGTTGTGCACATTTGGTGTATTTGGATGGTAATATCAAATAAGCAGAAATGCTGGATTTGGCTCTTGATATGAATATAGAGAGAGTTATTGAGTTGTTATTGAGTTATTATTGAGTTTAGGGGACTGGGAATAAATTATAGCATATTATTTGGGGATATACTATGATTCTGTTAAAACTTTCCCGTTTGCAGCCATACTGCCTGTGACATCTTCAGCTGCTATTTGATTTCTCTTTAAATCGGAACTCGTACTGTTTAATCATTTTTTTTTCACACAGGGATATTTTTCAAATTAGGATTTGAAGGATTAGTTTCCAATTTTTTTTTTTGTTGTAGGACATGTAAATATGTCTCAGAGTACAGCCTCAGGAGCATGGGAGGTGGTGAGAACACCACCAGGGCTAGTTTGGGACTTGATTCATTTCAGTGGCAGCAACACTCGTTTAAACACATGTCAAACAGCTGCTGCAGCTTTTCTCATCAAGAACCTTGTTTCAACCTTGGATCGGTGTATGTGACGTAGATGATTTTGCTGTGGGGTAAGGTGAAGAGTCCTGCCTGCCTAGGCTGTAATGAAGAAAGCAGTATTGCAGCAGGGCAGTTGGCTCCTTTGTCTCTCTGAATTAAAGTTATATGGAACTTTCCCGAGGCTCCACATTTGTTTTCTGAACTGTCACAAAAAAAGTTTTAAATGTGCTTTGACAGGCCAAGGCAATATCCATTGGGCATGAGGGATTTGCCTGTTGATTAGGGATAAGAAAGTAGGGATAAGAAACCATCATGGTGATATTTTCTGAAAAGAAAGTGACTGTGATGCTTTCTCCAGACAAGAAAGCTTGTTAAGTTTCAGCTAGAGAAGCAGCTTAGAGGCAACATGGTGGGTACAAGTGCTGAGACTCTCCTTGGGCCTGTACAGCAACAGTTCAGGCCCCTCAGGCTCAAAGTTTGCATCTATCGGGCCAAAGGCAAACACGGGCTCTCCATTCATAATTCAGAAGCCAATTATGTGAACAATAGTGCAGTCTGGGAAGGAAAACAAGGCTCCCTAGGTCGAAAGACTGGTTGCCAAATTGTCCAGACATTCACTGGGTACCAACATAGTATAGCTTTGAGGGTGAGGAAGGAATTCAAGGATGAGCAGAAAGATTTACTGCAGGGGGCTATATTTGAGAACTACAGTTACTATTGGTTTTCTAGTTTGCTTTGTCTACTGTCATTGCGTGATTTCCTCTCTGCTCTCAGTAATCATACTAATAGTATTGATTTAATCCTTTCAGTCTTCAAAGAGCTGTTTGAATAATAATGAGATAATCCTCCTGACCCCTGGAGAGAAAGATAAGCATTATTAAAAATAAACAGTCCTTCTCCAGAAAAGGCAGATTTGGGGGCAGCACTGAAGGGAAGGGGAAGTTCAGGCCTGAAACTGGGGCAGTCATTAGCCCACATTCTGTTTGGAAGAGTAGCTGTTGATAAGGGAGGAGGAGTGGAGCGAAGAGGAGGATGGCAAAGCAGCAGGCCAGGCAGAGGCCACACCTCTGGTGGTATCTTCAGAGTCCCAGGCAGCAGTTCACTTTGGGGCTGTGCCACTGTACAGCTCAGAGGATTTTCAGGATTTACTCTTGCCTTCATGTCTACTTTTCCTCCTCCTATTTTAGTGCCTCCTGGTCTTGTCTTGCATGAAAGTAGATCATGTATTTGCTGCTGAGACGTGTGTGTTTTTACAGGTTCTGGCATACAGAGCCTTGATCCTGATGAAAATTTTGTTCTGTAGACAGGTTTTCTCCTTGTGATGCTACTGCAATCTCTGGCTTCCCAGCTGGATGCCAGCCTGGGTTATTACGAGGTGTTTTGTTGTATCAGCACTGTTCCGTTCTCCCAGTTCTTCCCACCCTGGGCAATTTTGCTCAAGGTTGAAAAGATAGTGCGTCAGAAGTAGGGTAAAGAAATACTGGATGCTTATAGTCTCACCCAAAACTCAGATCCCTAGTGAGTGATGCCGTTTGTCTGTAGCTTCTTGTTTTATAACTGCTTTATGTTGTGACACAATTATCTCAGCATCAGGTGGGTTCTTTATTCATTTTACACTGATATTTCTACAATGTCTCTAATGATGAGGTGTCAGCTAGCACCAGAGGAGGTATGAGCAAAGGTATTTATGCAGTTGAGTGTGAATGTATTTCCTGCATGAAGAAATTCGAAGTTACATACATGTGTGATTACTTACAGGGCACTGAAGGGAATCTTGTATGAATTCAATATAGGAAGACACGCGCTACGTAAAACATGAACTCAAATCTGTTCTACCCTGGGTATACAGTCTTACAGGCCTCTGTGCTACAGCAAGGTGTTCTCATTCCTGGTGTACAATCGGAGAATCTCAGCTCTGTAGTGATTCATTTGATAGATCCTATGTACAGACAAATATGAGTATTGATCTAAGCCATTAGAACATATCATACTTCTATTATTTTATAAGCAGTAACTGCATACGAGGACAACATAATAAATTGTAAAATGTATTCCAGTTCATAAAATTCACCAGTCTGTTGCTCTGCCCAGGATGACTATTAACAGTTACAGTCACTCCTGTGGAAAGCGGAGGAGCTGGGTATGACTAGGAATGCATATATAATACAAAGTGTGTCTTCTCAGTAGACCCTTGCAGCAAATTCAGTGAAGAATCAAATTTCCCCAATTCACTTCCCTTCCTTTCTTCGCTTTCCACTATTAGACTTTGTCTTGAATGTCATATGTTATGACTAATGACATTTCAGTCATTGATATGATCTTTAAGGTTTCTTCCAACCCAAACCATTCTATGATTCTATGATTGAATCTATGATAATATATCCAGCCAATAGGATTTCATAGTGTATATATCTGCAACATGAGAGTGTAATTATCTGCTAGCTTTCCAGAAATCACTGTCAATATGACTAATGTTAAAAGCTTTTTTTTATTTCTTTCTTTCTCCTCATTTTAATATAAACCCTCTGTGGAATGTGAGGCTCTGGTAGTGACTCACTGGGCAATGAGGCAGCAATCTCAGACACTGTAATGTGAGGCAGAAAAGGTCATGCAGTTGCCTTCATAACATAATTATTCATTCATTCATTAAAAATTAAACACATGTGCAAGCACATGATGCATTCAAGTTGGTAAGTATTGGTGAATACTTTCTTGTATTTTCTTAAGTCCTGATCAGTCTGTATGAGATGAAAGTTACTCCAAATTAACTCTTGTCTTATTAGTGGCATTTACCCCTGAAGTAATTTAATTGTTCCTCTTGAAAACGCCGCAAAGAGGTACATAGTGTTTCAGAATCATGTCTATATCTTAATGGAGTGATGGTTGTGCTTTTTTGGTTTTTAAGTCTTTGGAATGAGCTTATATTTAAAAGAAAAACACGAAGTTCTATATTATTTATTGCTTTTTAACTAAAAGTTGCCGGTTTTTCAATTGTACTGTTAAAAGTTGTTTTTTTTCTTTTTTTTTTTTTAATGGAGTTATGCAGCAAAATCAATATGCTCCAAAGTCTTTTGACGTAGCTATCTATTTCAGTTTGATGGCTTTTCTGTGGATTTTTGTACATTGATGTCCCATGCTGGAATGCTGCTAGGAAAGGACTGGTTAGTCAGAGCTGAAGGTGGTACTATGGAATTAAGTTAAAACAGCTGTCTAGTCTAGTGTATGGCTCCCTTCGCCAGTATCAGATGCCTGTGAAAGAATCTAAAAATAGGGTGAGCATATAGTGGCAGACTGTGACTCAGGGTTATCTTGAGTCAGAGGTGATATTTTTGAGATTAACAGCCTTCAGCAGATTCCTTCTTATATGAATTTGCCTAATCGTACTCGGGCTTACGTTGACTTCTGATGTCCACAGCAATGTGAGGCAGGGAGTTTCACAGGCCGACAAAACATAATTCTTCATACAGGAATTCTCTCTTATTGCTGATTCTGAATCTGTTGTTTGATAACTTAATTTAATGCCACATACTTCTTTTATTTAAAAAACAAACAGAGAAGATTGTTTTCCTTTTCACTTTTTGGTATGCCACTTGATGGATCTCCAGCGTATCTCCACTCAGCTCTTTTCTAGGCTAAAAAAATTCTCTGTGCAGTTGTTTCATGCAAGGAAACTGTATGTGCTTTGGACCCTTCTTACTGCCCTTTTCTGTAACTTTTCTAGTTGTAAGATACTAAGATGAGAACTAGAACTACATGTAATATTCATAAAGTTGTTGTGCCATGAATTTATAAAGTGACATAATTAGTCTTTCAATTTCTATAACTTTCCTTAGGACGTTTTTTTTTTTCCCCATAATAATAAGTGTCTCCCATTCCCACACTGTTTAGAACATTATTGACCTGATTTTTATTTTTGTTGATGTAGGAATATGCAAGTGACATGATAAACTTTGAGGTAATGGCATGAGTTACTACAAAATTTTGCAGATGTAACCAAGTCGTATTTGAGGCCATAACCTTGACGAGCATGAGAAAGAATTTAGAGCCTATTTAAAGTTCAATGTTCTAACTGATTTCTGTTGTTCATGAGCTGGGTAGAAACTCGGATTGGTTTTATAATCCAAATGTAGATCGACCTGCATTTTACTTGCACATCAGCAGACATACAAAATTTCTATGTTTACTTTTCTTTAATTGCAGGTATTTATGAGCCGCCATTTCTTGTATTATTGTGGTGAACCTACTCTGGATGTGAAGATTGCCTTTTGTCAGGTGTGTGTTCCTTACAGGTAAAACAAGGTACAGTACATACTTCATTTTTGCAGTTCATGCTATAATAAAAGAAAAAATAGAAGTGAATTTCAGCAGCTTACTGCGAGTAACTGGTTATAAGAATGAAAGTAAATATAAAAAATAGAGAATGCATCACAAAAACTACTTTTCTATTTATTTTGAAATGTATTTTGTATTTTGCTATTAATGATTTTAATTTTGTTTTGCTAAAATGTCAGATAATGTTCTGAGATTTTTTTTAAAGGTAAAAATAATAGCTGAGTTCTCAAACAGAAGAAATGTTGGCTGTACTTCCAATAAGCTTAATGATGAATCAAACAACATAACTGTACATACATAGGTGCTTTCACAGAAATATGCAAATTAAAACTATTTTATTTTAGCTTTTGATTTTGTGAGACGGGGCCTTTTACATTGCAGTCTGTGACTACAATTTCCTGCCCTTCGTCTACCTTTACTAGAAGTGAAGGGAGGGTAATTAAAATTGTGAAGTTTGTCTTGTCTCCAGTTGAACAGCATGTGCTATGCAGGTTCTGGAGTCATGAGACGGCACTATAGCCAATTTTGTATTTCTAAATTACCCTTGAAATTGCTTGGCCACAAAGCTTGGAAGTCTATGAGGCTGAAACTAATTTTGTGATACGAAGAAAAAAGTGTATTGATTTGTCCAATTTTTGTTTCTCTCGGTTAGATTAAGTTAGTTAACACATATGTATATATTAGTCACAAATCTGTGTGCATATTTTTCCATCATGAATGAAAGATGATTTTTTTTCTCACTTCTTGAACAGTGGTTTGTGTTTGAATTCTGTCTCTGCATATTTTTTTTGGTGAGATGTGACACCAGTAATCTAACTAGCTGGAGGGACAGTCTTCATTTTGTTGAGGAGTGAGTATAATGCTGCATTCTTAGAAATGGAATTATGGTAAACACTGGGGTTTTTCTCCTTTACATTACTTATGGGGTCCAAGTAAGTGAAAGTACAATTCTAAAAAAGAAAGGGCTATTACTTGTATCTAAGTATTTAACACAAAACAATGACAGGTGTTGGGAGGTTTGTTTTGTATTTTTTAACTCAGGAGTACTACATATTTGTTCTGCTGAGAAGGTTGGCTCTGTACTAAGTAAATCTCTGTACTCTAGGATAAATCTCAGCTATTCAGTTTGATAATCTGTTTGTCTTCTCTGACCTTTTTTATCTCCTGTTCTTCATGTGCGTATGTTTATCTAACTGGCTTAATTCTTCCACTGTTTTTGAGAGAAGAAAGGACTTTGTCAAACATAGGATTTTTGTGATTTTTTTTGGTCAGAGTTCGCGTAAAAAAAAAATTCAAAAAATTTTGCAAAAATTGCAAAAAAAAGTTTTTCCTCAGGTTGTTTGAAAAAGACATTATTGATGAAAAAGTCACTTTAACTGTGCAGAATAGATTTTTTTGCATAGCTCTGCTTGCCAGCTTTCCTCTCCCACTTACTTACACCAAAGCAGAGCTGTACAGAAATGTTTCTGTTTTACTCATGTAGAGGAAAGGTACTCTTAATCACTTCTTTTATGTTATCAATCAGTGCATGACCATGTATAGCCAATGCTTTCTGTCATGGCACTCTGGGTTCTTGGTTTAGTGGAAAAAGGCCACTGTAATTCCTTTGCTGTTACCCTAACTTAATTAAATGTGTTCAGAGGCACATACAGAACCAAACGTATTTACAATGTTTTTGTTAAAGCACACATGATGAAATAACAGCATTTTGGATTAATTTTTATCACTGAATGAAAATTATTCATGTTTAATACCTACAGCAAGTACCCAAAGAGAAGTCATCCAATAAATACATACAAGAGATACTATCCTGACATTGCAGGAAACGGGATTCTGTCCTTCAAGCACTTAATGCACAAATACCTCTTCAGGGTCTTCAGATCTTTGAATTTATTCTCCTGAGGATAAAAGCTGGTTCAGGCTTCATGTTAATTTATTCTCTCCATAAAGATAGGCCCTGATCCAAATAACAGTGAAGCACATAGTTAGCATTAAGTACAAGAACAGTCTCTAAATTAAGTGTTTTGTTGCATTAAGATCTTAGCTGTCAGGAATGGTGTTCATTTGTATTGCATAGGATGGGATGTAGGTTATATCTGTATCCTGGTAATGCTTGGTCCAAACATCCAGATCTTTATTTAGAGACTATTCAAGTCTCCAGGTAGTCATATTGTTTATTCCATGCTTATTCATAATGCTAATGTGGAAATCAAACGCCCTGTGATTTACTAGTAGTTCTTCTACTCTAAGTGTAAAGTTTGTTTGTGCTTTTGGGAAACTTCTATCTGGTGAATTAGTAAATCTAAGATGTTCAGGAACTACTGTTAACAAAAGGTGATGATGTGACAGCAGAATGGTTATTATCAGCAAGAGGTAGATACTGCCACTCAAATCTTGAGGTGTCTACAACTGACAAGGATCTCAGCAGTATCTAGACAAGAGACCACAAAAATGTAGTTTCCAGTGAACGTAATTCAACTCAATATTTTTTTCATGTGGTTCAACAAATCCAAAAATTATTTCTACTATATAAGCATGCAACCAATATCAGAAAACATCAGTGTGGTGTAGTTCGATCCTGCCCTGTTGACCTATTAAGATGAGAGCCTCTAGTGATGGTGTACTAGAATATACAATTTATCCAATGGTCTATTGCAATTTTGTTTACCATGTAGAAAAGAAGTCCTGTTCCCATTTGAATTTGTGCATAACTGTGGACTTCCCACAAAATATATAGTTGGGGTGAAGTGTCTTTTATAAAGGTACAATACTGGAGGGTACTCCAATGATTGTTTGTACTGTGGCCTTCTTTTTCCTGTAATAAATATTTTGTGATGATTTTTCTTTCATGGCCTAAAAGGCATAGCTTTTTGTGCTATGAAAGAAAGTGACATATACCTAATTGTAGGCTGTTCCTCTTGATGCAGAGCTTATGTCATTGAGTATACCAGTTTTATATGATGAAATGCTAATTCATCAGGAATAGAATCTGAAGGATTTCCAACTTAAGGAAAAAAGAAAAGCCCTTCCTGAGAAATATTCAGTAGCATGAGTGGGGTAAATATGCCTTTTTCCACCTCCCTCCCCCTCCATTTGCAGTATAAAAATACCTAAGTCTGTCATTGCTGTACATTTCCAGCCAAATCATGTTCTGAAACAGACATCTTTTTTAAGGCTAAGGAAAAAGACATCTGCTTTTCTATTGTAATAGAGAGGTAGGACAAGAAGATTTCTTTTTTAGACTTACAGAGTTTCATTAGACTTTTGTAAGGCTGATATCACCAACAAGTTTTATCTGTAGGACCCTATACATTCTTACTGAAGTACAGCATAAAGCATAGTAGTATATTCTGAATAGAATAGAACATTAAAGTTTAAGTGCTGAATAATAACTAACAATGTCTAAAGGACACTGAATGCCTCGTCCATGTTTTCGTTCATTTAGTTTTTCAATTTTTATTTTTTTTTTTATCAAATCAAGACGTGTATGGCCTATCAGAATTTTCAAGTTTTCTAAACCGTGGCTGCATAGGATACCTTTATTTGGAATACAATTCTATGGTTTTTTTACTTGGAAAATAGTCCTGAATTTTCTTGTCTTTGAAAAGTACATCTTCATTATTAGAATTTGTTTGTCACAATATTTCCATAGTAGTGTAACAATTAGGTTTTTTTAACAGAAAAACAGGTCATGGGATTACTGAGATGAGATGTTGGGGACCTGGCCATGCATGTTAAGAAAATGTTTCATATAATCAGGAATGTAAAGTCACATGCTAGTTCTTTGGGACAGCATCGTCATTAGTCTTTATTGCCCAGTTTATACACTTTCATGTCCCAGATAGAGTATGTCAGCATTTTTGCATAATGAAATTGGAATTGATGCTATACTGGTGCCACTGAAAGAAAACCTTAGAATGAAATTTTAGTTTGCATGTTGAGGGTATTTTTGTGAACTTCTACTCAATTTTTGCTTTTAAAAAAACCAAAACCAAAAAGTTTTTAAAAGCTTTAATTTCTCTTGACATCTTTTTTTCCCCCCTGTATTCTGCTAACTTGCTTTATTTTCAGTCATGCTTACCTGTCTAGAACAAAACTTGTATAGACTTCCTAGATGCAATATTACATCAATGACTATTTAAAAATCACATGATTTTAGAAAAGTTTTCATTTTACACACAGAAAAGACCAGCTTTATTAATTGCATTGCTGTCCAATGATTGGTTGATTCATCTGGTCTGTTTTTTAATTTTATCCTAACTTTGATAAACCACTTCAATGACAACTTAGGCTTTCATCAGATTGGATGGAGTTACTACTTTGACCATTAAAGAAACTGTCTTGATGCAGAGTGTACTATAATCATGCCTTCTATCCAACGGGAAATTAATTGGTATTCATAAGCCATCAACAAACAGTGACCTAGATCTTAGATTTCTAGGACTAAAATGGTACTTTATAGTATCAAGAGCTGTCTATTTCTAACAAAAGGTGTGATTAAATTATTCAGCTCCTTATAGTCTTTACTTATAAAAGAGAGAATCTTTTCATTAGCGATTAGCGTCTTCACAGCGAATACTGTGATTATATAATTGTATTGAGAAATCTGATTTTTTGAGTACTGCTGTTACGTGCCTCTTCTTTACCTTTGTTTTTAAAGGAAGCCATGATATGCATTGGGGCATAGTATTTCGTGTAGCCAATCTTCTTGCTGCTCTGCCTGTGTACTAGAAGAAAGCTTCTTAAACAGTACCCAGTATTTCAGTGTAATTCCAGTTTCCTGAGAAGTGTAAGACATTTGAAACATACTGTATTATCAATACATGCAATAAATAAAGAGGAGCTGGTAATCCCATCTTGGCTCTCCTGTGCTTTATGCTTCTATGTTACCTTCACTACTGTTGATAAATTGAGTGTACTTTTCATTTCTTAGTGTTACAATGTTTTGGTGATCCTTTTAGTGATCCCATTTCTCTTTCCTAATCTTAATTGTATCTTGCTTCTTCCAATGTTATAGCTTCTTTTTCAAATCTAGGGCCACAGAACAAACTGATTCCAAACATCTTTACCATAGCTTTCTCACGTACTCTTAAATCAATCTTTCTTGTGTTTTTGGCTACATTTTCCATTTGGATCGCTGCTGAAGTTCCTGTCCATGAAGAGACCTCCCTGTCAAGGAATCTTTTCTCTCAGCGTTTCTTCACCAGTCTTCTTATCCTTACCTTCTTTGGTTGGATGCACCTGTGTGCCAGTGTTGAATTCTTCAGGTGCCAAGGGAACGAAGAATCATTTTGAACTAGTTGTGCATATTGCACAAGTTGTGCATATTGCTTATCTCTTAGAAGTCTGGCTTAGAATGAAGCAGACACCTTTGGGTCACAATGACTTCTGAGCAAGACATGATACCACAATTACAAATGAACTACAAAAAATTTGTGCCTGTAAGAAAGAAGCAATTAAAAGTAGTTAAAGCTCAGTGAACATGTGGAGGACAAGTGAAGAATATGTGTTTTGAGTACCTATCAATGAAAAGGAAACAGAAGCCAATCCTGCCGCTTCCTGTGTAATCAGAACTAGGTGAGATCCAGTTCTGAAGCTGCTGGATTTTTGGTATCATCTCGGTTAGAAGAGGTTAAACAGTTGCAGTTCTGAAGAAAAGGATCTGGGGGTCTTGGTAGACAGTAAATTATCCATGAGCAAGCAATGTGCCCTTGACGCCAAGAAGGCCAATGGAATTCTGGGCTGCATAGGGAAGAGTGTGGCCAGCAGGTCAAGGGAGGTCATTCTCCCCCTCTCCTCTGCGCTGGTGAGGCCACAACTGGAATACTGTGTCCAGTTCTGGGCCCCCCAGTTCAAGAGAGACAGGGAACTACTGGAGAGAGTCCAGCGTAGCACAACAAAGATGATGGAGGGATTGGACCATCTCCCTTATGAGGAAATGCTGAGAGAGCTGGGACTCTTTAGCCTGGAGAAGAGAAGGCTGAGGGGAGACCTTATTAATGTTTACAATTGTCAAAAGGGTGGGTCGAAGGAGTATGGAGCCAGGCTCTTTTCAGTGGTCCCCAGTAACAGGACGAGGGGTAACGGGCACAAGCTGGAACATAGGAAGTTCCGATCAAATATGAGAAAAAACTTCTTTACGGTGAGGGTGACAGAGCACTGGAACAGGCTGCCCAGGGTGGCTGTGGAGTCCCCTTCTCTGGAGACTTTCAAGACCCGCCTGGATGCAGTCCTGAGTAATGTGCTCTAGGCAATCCTGCTTTAGCAGGGGAGTTGGACTTAGATGATCTCTAGAGGTCCCTTCCAACTCTGAAGATTCCGTGATTCCGTGAAACAAGTACAGTGTGTTTAAAAAACAAAAAAAAAAAACACCCAAAACCAACCCCCCCCAAAACCAACCAACACTTACGAATATCGTACTTCATCTAATAAGATCTGTTTTAAAATAGAGTGAACAAAGCAAATACAGTAAAAAGATCAATGATTAATCGATCAAAGTTGAGTTGTTTGCAAGGGTCAGTTGGCTACTTGAAAGGTTGACTTCATAAAGGAGAGTAGATTGTGTCTGGGGGCTAGGACAAGACTGCTGCAGAGAGATTAAAAGAAGGCAGAGAATTAACCTGTGAAAAAAAAACAAACAACCAACATTCAAAACACACTAAAACCAGGAAAACTGGGTGACTAATACAATCCCTACAGGGTGGGAATGAGATAGAAGAATGGGGAACTGTGGTGTGATGTGGCTGATAAGGTAAAAATCTGTAATACTACACCCAAACACATACATAGATGAAAAACCTATTTTTTGTAGGAGACTTGATCACTATCCATGGACTTCTGAGTTCAGGGAGAGCCAGAATAAGTGAGAAGTCTGGCTTTATGATGAGAAAAATAGATAAGATTTCTACAGAATACGCAATGAAAAATAATTTTGTAGGCCTTTCTGTGCAAAGATTCTTTGTATTTCACAAGTTGCAGCTTCTGTTGCCATCCAGATTTACAAAGCAAAACCTGTGACTATTATATCCAAAGCAGAGGGTTCAGTAAATGTCTGTTCATCCCAGAATTCTGGCACTTGAATCTTCCGAGAAAATTACAGCTGTACAACTGGGAGGGTAGCCATTAAATTAATAGTGTTGTTGACTTAGCAGATGCACACAGGTGAGCAGGGCTTGCCTGTATGCACGTTTTCAGAGCTGGCAAGAAGACTTTGAGGGTGGCAGAGCACTGGAAAAGGCTGCCCAGAGAGGTTGTGGAGTCTCTGTCTCTGGAGACATTCAAAACCCACCTGGATGCATTCCTGTGCAACCTGCTCTAGGTGACCCTGCTCTGGCAGGGGGGTTGGACTGCTTGATCTCCAGAGGTCCCTTCCAACCCCGATCATTCTGTGATTTTACCATGCTTCAGAATTTCAATTTGTATAATCTCAGCATCTGACTTGTAAGGTCAAATTGTACCTTTAAGATATCCTTAAAAGCTAAGATGTCAGTATCAATCAAATTTGAAAGAATTTTTCTTTTAGGTGTGTATACAGAAGGGTGTATACTGGAAATTCCTAGCCCTGTGTTCCTTTCTGCTGTCAGATAATTAAAGCTTTAACTTAAGTGCCAGTGCAGAATTTTTAAGCATTATGCTTACAACTAAATGTTTCACCTAAGTGAAACCTAAATCTGAAATAGCTTACATGGTGTAGGTGGTGGTGGGTGGGGAGAGGGGATATTAACTGCAATACCATCACCAAGGCTTCTGGAAGGTGTTTGAGTGAGCACTGATAATGTAACAGAATGAGACCAAAATGTATTGTATAGGTTTCTTTAGGATCAGCAACGTGCATTTGAAGACTGAGAAAAACCTTTTAATCAGGGTTTGAAACTAAACCTAACACTAACATGCTTTATTAAGAGTATGACTTTCCTTGCTAATGGGAAACGCTATTTTAGCTTAATTTTAGAGTGAAATAAAACTGCCATTTCCTCATTTAGGAAGTGGATGTTGTATCAACTTGGAGATGGTTCATGATTTGATTATGTGTCATCTTGGTTTGGGGATCTGATCAAATGTGATTAATCCGATAATGCTGTTAATTCATTGATTTAGGGATTTGATTTAAATTACAGTCATGACAAGGATAGTTGTATCATTCACCTCCTGGTTCTTACAAAAGTAAGCAGTACTTTGGGCTTAAGCAGCAGATTTACTGTGTTTTAATTTTGCTTATTTAGACTTTTGTAAAAATCAGCAAAATATAAAGAGTAGAGGTTTTCTGTATTTTTTTTTAGCAGTGTGGGTTTAAAGGGATGAGGCAAATTAGTAGATCACCTGGAGACTGTGTGGCCTGTCCACAAAGCTGAAGTGTTTGTCACTCAGAGGAGGCATTCTGCTTTGAGTGAACTTCAAACTAAATCACCCTGTCTTGAATTTTATAAGTGATTCTCGGTGTTGATATTTTCTATCAAAGCTTCTTATGGCTCACAGATGTTTAAGTAGACAGACTTTGAGAAAAACATTCATCTAAAAAGAAAAAAAATCCATGAAAAATAGAAAGGTCTTTACTTTTCCTATTCACACATTGTTAGGAGCGGATTGTCATAAGAACGGTCTGTGTTATGCAGAGGAGAGCTGCTCATCAGGATACTTGTGTGTTCTGACTGGTTGTGTCTTCTGCGTCCCATTGATCAACATCACTTTAATTGCTATTGAAATGACTGAAGTGGCTGCACACGTTAATTATCCATATAACTGAGGTACTACAGAGTGGTGGTTCTGAGCTGTTTTATTTGATTTTTAAGACATTCCTGGATTTAAAATAACCACCTGCTGGAACTGCAGTAGTTCAGAAATTCCACTGTAGGCAGCATGGGATTTCTGAGGCCAGCAGTTCACAGGGTCAGTCTAACTTAAAAGCAAGTAATTTTGATATGCACAGGATTCTAAATGTAGAGTGACAAAGGATCTTTTCCCATGTAGCTCTGTACCACATGACAAACTGCTGGGTAGCTTGGGAGTGAGGATGCAAACAAGTTATGGCAGGCCTGGCTCACCCAAGCCTTAACACAGTCATCTGGCTTGTTTAAAGAAGTCACTGTATCTGTACTTCCAGAGGAGCTGCCTACGAGTCAGACTCACTAAGGAATGCAATTTTTATGCTGACACTTTATGTAACATTGGTTTCAGAGTAATGGGTGTTAATGCTGAATATCATCTGCATTGTTCTGATAATAACATCAGAAAAAGACATGCTGCAAATGTGTTTGTCTAGCCAGAGGGAGCTGGGATTATTTCCTGTCTATCAGGAGCATATTATTAAAATGAAGCCTCTCAATTCCAGGTCTGGTATGAATAGCTGAGCTAGCCAAATTTATGCATCTCTCTTCATGTAAAGCAAGGAGTTTTAAGACTAGGGCTACACAGTGCAAATCAGGTGCAGTCTGTCTGTCTTCAGATAAGAAAAATTCAAATCTCTTTCAGAGTCATTTCACTCTCTGTAAACTTGCATTTAGCACTGTGTTGGTGTCCATAAATCTCTCTGCGT
>VYZM01004330.1:26178-52422 GCA_013398915.1 Dromas ardeola | reverse complement strand
ACAGGTTGCCCAGGGAACTTGTCCATGCCTCATCCCTGGGAGTGTTCAAGGCCAGGCTGGATGAGGCTTTGAGCAGCCTGGTCTAGTGGGAGGTGTCCCTGCCAAGGGCAGGGGGGTTGGAACTAGGTGATCTTTAAGGTCCCTTCCAACCTGAACCATTCTGTGATTCTGTGAAATCACAGGATCCTACAGAGGGGTGCAGATCAAAGCAGTAGTCTCTTCCATTCCACATCCCACTTGATTGTGAGTGGCACTTTCCCTTTTGTCCTTTTATCCTAGCACTTCTTTGCACAGGATTTTTACTCTGCTCTCGTTTCTTGCTGACACAGCCAGTCTGGCTCACTCATTGTTTCAGCACTTCCCATCGTCGGTCACAGTTGTGTAGAGTGAGTATAAATGCTGCCTAATCAGAATGCAACTACTACAGTCATCAAAATGATTACACAGGTTGCAGGGCAATGAATATTCAGCATTTCTGCCTTCCTTATTGAAACAGGGACTTCTCCTAGTCCATAGTCCCATTTCCACATTACCTTCATCTGGACAATAAACTCCCCTTGCTGTAGGAGGGGGAGAAAGAGAGAGCAAGTGAGCATATTGAATCAAAGCATTTTTTTTCTTTCTTCTAATATCTGTATTTTATAATTTAAGTTGAGGGCAATTTCAAGCTCTTTCTTGCATCAGAATAATTCCTCCAAGACTAAATTTTTAAATATCTTTAATTACACTTAGTGAAGGTAAGACATGAGTACTGGTTTAATCTTCTAGATGGTCTTGCGGATTAAAATTAGATTTATACATTTGCATAATAAAAGTAATGTTGTGAAAGAAAGCAGTTTGAGTATGTGAGAGATAATTGCATTTGTATGACTTGCCTTGGGGCAACCCTTATTGGATTGAGCTCAGCACCAGCCATTATACCACTGGAGGATTTTGCATTTTTATGTAGCAGTGCAATAAAATTTAAATTTTATGCACAATTAGTCTTGTATTGATGTATAGTTTGTAGGTAGGCTTAAGCTATAAAACTGAGTGTAAGTCTCTAATGCAGTTTTTTGTTTGGTGGAAGGGAAGGGAGCAGAAAAAAAAATCAAGTTTCTGAAGACAGTGAAATTTCTAGGAGTCCAGCAACATTAGTAGAATTCTACTAGTTTTCATCCAGTAGCCTGAATTACCAATCTTCTACAGTGCCCCTTCCCTGGTACAGTATTTCATACACAAGAAGTTCAACATAAGTATTGACAAATCCTGAGACAGCTTTATTGACATCTGTTAAATTTAAATTTCTCCCCTACCATTTGCCTTTACACACTACAATATTTGAATAGTGTGAGGTATTTACGAGTTGAGTGCATAAAATAGAATGCTGTTGCTGCACACTGTGTTCTAATAAGCAAACAGTATTTAGTAATTTGCTCAAATATGGACAGCAATATTAGCAATATTAATTTAGGAAATGGTTATGAACAGTTTTCCACTCAACAAAGCAGAACACAAACACAACGACAGAAATGGAAGGCTTTCTTTACAGCACTGACATCTCGGAGTCTTTTGCAATATTCTTTCACAGCTGACATGACAATAGAATGACCTGATTAAGTGTGACAATATTTTACACAGTATTCAGATTTAAAGGCAAATACTCATTTTATTTGTTCATTCTGATGGGCTTTAAGTAAACGAAATAACCACTAAGAAGGCAGATATCCTTACAACAGCACAAGAATTTGTAACACTCTTAGACTCTTAAATACTTCTTTCATTCTGTGCAGGAGTGGGGCAGAGTCAGAATGCTAATGTGTCTCTTAAGTTTCATGGTTTGTTCTTTCAAACTTACCCTCGTGACTCCACAAGCCTTGTCTTTGTCAACTGCCCTTGTGACATGACACCCATCAAATCACTGGAGGTTTCTAATGATGAGCCAAAAAATGACAGGCAGGTAGAAGTTTCCTGCACATGCCTAGTCTTGTGCTTTTTATGCTTTCTAAATAATATTATTGAAACTAGTGTTGTTATTTTTCTGGATTTATGGTCTCCATACTGGACACCCCTATCTCTGATACTCTTTATTGTCTTGAGATACTAAGTCTTTTCACTGCTTCTTGCTGATGACTTCTTCCTTAAACATTCTTTCAGTGGCTTTTTTTTTCAAATACACCAAAGCTGGAATGAAGAATACTCTGTGATTTGATTTCATGTCACCCCTTCTTACCTCTGCACTTTTTTTTTCCTACCACTTCAGTTGTGATGATACAATTATTTCTGAGCCCAGGAACTAAACCAAATCACTATTTCATTTTAAAAGCAAAGCAAGAAAGCATTTGTGATCTGGATCTTTCAGTAATCATGTTTGTAAGCAGTTGGATTGACATGGCTGAGAGGATAATGCACTGGAAAAACCTGTTAATCTAGCCTTGCTACTGCAGTTTCTTTATGTATTCAGTCCTTAGAAAAGTCTAGGGCTACAGCATTGTACGCATCAATTGTATTTTACTCATCAGGACCAACTTTGTAATTAATTTATTTTCTGTGATACATCTGTACAACATGATGATTCTGTTTACTTTTGTAGTCTTCCCTGCAATTTTACATAATTCAGGATTATGCTTGGAAATATTTGATAGGCCTTCACTGAAAAGCCAGTTGGAGAGCACTTGTCGTGCCTGCTCCTGTGAGTTTTCCAGACAGACGAAGAATGCTTACAGCTTGAGGTGCTGCGTTGAGAGACCTTGTCAATTTATGAAGAAAACCCTATTTATTTGGACACAGCAGAAGATAATGTGCTATTCCATAGTGCCTAACGCCTTTGGGGAGCACTCATCCCAAAATATTCCTTTCTAGGCTTTTCTCAAAGCTCCACTTTCCTTAGATTTATCTTGCTGCCTCTCACATCACACTTCCATGTACCAATTTCTTGACAGCAGTGCCAATCTCAGGCATGCCTGAACTATCTGCCTCTGGATCCCAGTTCTCAACTCCTTGCCATCCTCATATGTGGGCCAGTGCAGTTTTGGAGGCTGCACTGGGATGTAAAGCAGAGGCATTACTTGGGTTGACCACAACAGGGTTGTGGTGAGAAGTTTGCAGTGTTGTTTTTAGTGTGGACAGTTCCCTTGTATAATTCCGAACGTAAACTCACAACAGTTGCGCTGGCATGGCTTTGGGGCAACAAAAGACTTCAGCTAGTTGTTCAGGGATGGAGCTCTTTAAGTCAGCTTTACTGATGAAAGGATGTTGTGTGGGATAGCTTTTTCACTCTTCCGAGTTCTCCATTCTACACTGAACCCTTCACAGAACGGTAACCAGGAAAACCCTTCTGCTGATACATACTGCTGTAGTTGCCTTTGCTTTGCATGCTCACTTGTGCTTTTGTTTGGGAGACCAGTACCGCGTCAGCTGCTTCTTCAGAAATGAGCAAATTTTTTTCTTGAATGTCTCTTAAAAAAAAAAAGCAAGTATTTCTACAACCTTTTTCCTTCATTGTGAGGATAACATGAAAGGGAGGAAGGGAGGGAAAATGGCTCTTAGATCTCTTTTAGACCATTATGGATATGATGGAACCCAATTGTCTTCCAAATTTTGGATGATCTTTAAATACCTGTCTTTTAGAAAAATGCCCAGAAGGAAGGGAATTTAATTTCATTTTATTGTGTATTTTGACAAGATAATGATGAGCTTAATGGCACCCAATCTTAATTACATCCTCTAAGCCCTAACTGCATTATAAATTCATTATTAATTGTTATCTCCATTAAACTGAAATTTTCCAATGGCAAATTTGAGGAATCCAGGTTTTCAAGTGCTATTAACATTTAAAATGGTAAAAGAAAACATAGATTATTTGAAGTGGCCATTGGAATACTTCATTTTTTGTGTTGGTATCATCATTGGGAGTGAAAACCTTGCAGGTGTGGCATGCTGGGCCAAGCAAGCTATCTTCAGCTGTACACAGTATTCATTTTAATAACAGGTAATTATATTCTGGGAATATTAGCAAAACTGCTTTAATTTTCTAATCTGAACTCTTTCTGTGGTTTATGGGGTGGATTACAATATTATCCAGTATTGTACAAAACCGAAATTTAATGTATATGATATCATGACAGCATATCCTGTCAGCAGGGTGGAGTAGGGGAAGAGGGAGAGTGACTACTGGGGAAGAGTCAACATCTTCAAAGACTTATTTCTGGTTTTAATCTCATGTGTTAACATATGGAGATCAAAGCAGGGAATTATTATCTTTCTGGGGGTAGCTGAAAGAAAATTCAAGGTTATGATACATGATGAGCACTTTCACTCTAAAAAAAATAGCTTAAAGATTAGTCAAGTACCATTTTGAAATAATTGTCAAAATTGGGAAATATACTGACATGTGGAACTACTTTGGTAGCAGTCCAACATTTGATTAGGGAGCTTTGGAAGGACAAATGATTCTTGTATAAAAACATCAGCTGAAATATGTGGGAAGTGAAGGGATTTTTCACATGTGGGCATCTTTATTAATACATGAAGAAAAAAGTAAGGTAGTGGGGATTTTTAGCTAATTGGTAAACATAGCTTTGTGGGATTCTAAGGATAATATTTCTATTTTGAATATCCTGGGTTTTCATTTTTTTAAAAATTTTAGTGTTATAATAATGGCAATGTGTTTAACTTTTAATTCTAATTACACAGTTATGCATCCAATGACGTTTCTAAGCTATCACAACACTATAGTTATTATAGAACCAGTTAAGGTATGAATTTATGAAACTTCGTCCTAAGTCAGAGCCCAATCCGTTGCTTTTCTGATGCAGGCTAGAATTAATAGTTTGAAATTATATTTATTCTTATTTGTTGTTTTTTTTAAAAGCTTACCGATTCCACATTTGTGAATTGTCTGAAAACTACTAAGAATTTTTGTTTTTTTAATTTTTGGACAATTACTTTAAACAGCTTAATTCTTTGTATGGCTTATAAGCAGTATCGTGGAAGTATTTATTACTCCAAATTTGAAGTGTTTTGATTGTTTGCATGATATATGTTTTACCCAATGATATAACAATAATTTTACAATGGAATTTTGAATGCAATTGCTTAGACTTACAATTTAAAAATACATTTTTTCTCTGTGTATCTAGATATTTATTTTTAAAGGACTGTTTCTGCAAGGTTCTTCATTAGCAGGTGCATTTTCCAAGAGAGATGTGAAATATTCATAAACAATTGTTTACCAAATTTTGTGTTCCACGAGACGAATTAAGTTAAAGAAGAGTTCATAGTAAGATCGTTATCATCATTTCATAGTATCCTGAATTATGGAGATGTTATGTTTTCTTCCAAAATCAGGCATTGTAAACAAGAAAAATTCAGTAGTAAAGTTATGTTTAAAGTAAAGCATGAGAAACACAGATAAAGTAGCTAGACGCAACCTTAACACAGTAACTTAGTGTGATAATGCAGTAGCCGCTCCATTCAAAATTTTCAAATAATCCTTTAAAACATGCATCTCTGGCTATGTCTTAAATAATTACATTACATATTCCACCACCACCACCACCACCACCCCCCAGAAAAACCCCAAACAGGCTTGAGTAAGAGTGCAGATTTTATTAGGCGGTATATGTCATAGAAAGGTTGTGTCATTGTGAAAGCATGGATGTAGAACAGAAGTTGTTAAAATACAGAAGTATTATACTCAGAAAGTCATATCTCTGAGAAGTTGGTTTAAAACATTATTTTAAAATACACATTTTAAACAGGTTCATATGCAGCCCCTTGACCTCTTGCTTTTCAGAAGAGGTATAGGAGCTCACCTGCTGGGAAAATGAATATTTTTCATACAGTGTTGCTTGGAAAGTGGCCACATCTGCTGCTTTGCTTACAAATATATCAGCCAAGCATCCACATACTTAACATTAAACAGTTCTGCAGTACCCTTGGCTAGCAGTACCTTGCTGTTTTCCAGTTGGGTATATTGTGGTCATTTCCTTTGCATTAATTCCTTGTGTTATCATTTATCCTTTTGAATCTTTTGTTCTTTTTAGAAAGGGAATGATAGCTGAACCCCTTGAGTGTATCTAAGGTTGATCTTCTGGGCCATCAAGGGAAACTTACAGAGCTTTCTGTTGGAGCTTCCACAGCCCTCCATTACACAAGTGCTGGAATACTAGATGAATACAAACTTACTCTGCTTTTATGCTGATAATTATGTGTGTTTTATACATTTAAACATTCTGGAACAGAAGAGAAAGCTCTAAAATAAAAATTATAAGTTTAACTCTAGGCTATTTTAGGAAATTAGTAGTCATTTAAACTGCTTCTGAGACTTGATACTGCTGCATATTTGCTGTCCGGTGGAAATGAAGCCCTTATTAAATCTAAACTTGTAAATTTCTTCTCTATAATGAAAACCTTTCACTATAGGCAACTTAATGTTAACAATTTGTAAGGAAAGATAGTAAGTCCTAACTGAATTTAAGTAATGATTTCCAAAGTAGAGCTATAAATCTAGTACAGTTGAAGTTCATAAGGTCTCAAAGGAAAGGGAATTTATGGCCACTGAAATGAATAATCTGTAGACTGCCGGTAATTCACACTGTTATTAAGACTAGTAATTTCTTTGATAGGAGCCTTTGAGTTAGAATATTAAAACAATTGAATGGTAAGCTAATACAGCAGCTCGTACACATGAAGTTCTATTACATCAAATGATTTGTGTTACTTCTCTTTCCTGCAGCTCTAGCAGTTATTATAAATCTTAAGTAGTATTTTAATCCTGAGGACATAATATAAATCAAAACCTAGATTTCAGAAATTGTCACCCCAGTAAGTGAGGTTGTACAGAACCTCACTAATAGGAATTGACAGATAGCAAGTTATATTTCCACTCTTAGCTTGGACTGAAATTTTCTTTGAAAGGAATTTCCTGTTTGCCATAAGCACCACATCTGTATTGGCTTTTCAAAACCACTTCACTCTGGCCCAACTCTGCTTCCATTTTAGGACAATAAGAAATTTAACTTTGCTTTCACTGAATTAAGTAGTAACTTAATACTAATTAAAACTGAAAGAATAATTGACCTTTTTCTAGTTCAGGTCTGTTCTTGTGTTATGGCACTAGAGATCAACAGAGTAGAACATTCAGGACCTTTTCATATGTGATGTTGGACAGAAGCAGGAAGATTTTTCCCCAGATCTGATTCCTAGAGCAGTGAATTAAAAGTGAAAAGGAAGGTACCCAGGCACATGAAGGCTGCCTGGCACAAAAGCAGCCTTTGTCCATGCTAGGAGGTTCTTCTAGCCTCCAAACCAGGGCATATGAATCATAGAATCATAGAATTGCCTGGGTTGGAAGGGACCTTTCAGATCATCTAGTCCAACCATCAACCTAACACTGACAAAAACCACCACTAAACCATATCTCTAAGCCCTACATATTTCTGCATATGCATGCAGAAAGCCTTTGGAAAATGACCCCTGAAATGTTATTGTTCTGAAAACATGCTCAGGTATTTTTTGGGACAGTGTGTGGGCCAGAAGTGCACCAGGGACCATTCTGACAGTCTAACTGTATAAATTATCACCATATTTATCTAAGAGTACAGAAGTAACCAATGTATCACCGAGTTTGTTATAGGAGGGCCTAAGCCCGTTTCACAGCTGAAAAGCAGTTTCTATTTCTTGATCTCCTAGAACGTGTCCTACATATACCTATTCATTTCCAGGGGTTTTGTTTGGTTTTTTTGGCACAGCAAAAGTACCTGTATTAATAGCCTGATAATATTGATTTAGCACCTGCAGTTTGTTACTGTAACTGCTAAAGCTCCCTTGGGTGGACTTGTCCTCAGGCAGATCAGTCCTTTATCGAGGCCTAATTTCCAAGAAAAACAAGGAAAATTTTGTGTCAAGATTCTCACTCTCCCTGTATTCAAGTCTGGGTTCCGGCTGGTTTGACAATGTTTAGCAAGTAGCTGAAAGAGCATTCAGGCGGTTCAAGACCAAATAAAAAAGATTCTCTGTCTGCTCACAATGTTCTGTCTCTTCCACAGATACCATTTTTTCCTGTTTTAGGTTACCTGCTGTCTTTGAAGGGCTGAAGGTGCCCAACTGCTTTTCAGGTGTGCACCTACCAGCTGTATCTGCTCAGTGCAGCCCTGCTCAGCACTCTGATGAATTTTCATGACCATCAGTAGATAATCCTCAAAGTGTTACAACTCCCGTTTCCTACGCTTCTGATCTTTTGGGTAATCGTAGGTTATTGTATCTTCTTTTAGGCATTTATTCCATCCTGATGGTTATGCCGTTGTTGCTTAGGGCAAGGACAACACAGTTTTCATGGTGAGTCCAGCAGACATTTGCTTCTGAAACAATAAAGTCACTCTTAAGACCCAGCCAGAATTTCTCCCTAAAATGATTTTCAACCTCCATTTAATCCCTCTGTTAGACCTGGACTCTTCTGGAGACTTCCTCTGATCTGGAACAGGCTGAATATCTGATCACATCTGGTCAGAAGGAATTGGCTTGCAATCTTATGTCATCCTCTGTTTTCTTGTAAATTCAGAAGGGTGAAAGACAGAAACTGAATATTTCTGAGCCAGTGTCTAGCCAGAAAGACAGTTCCAATGACAGCTTTGTAGTCTGTTAAAACAGTTTAGGTATTTCACGCTTGGTTGTATCTTGAACTTTTCCACATTTAGGTTTGAAGGGGCTTGGGGACCATTTTCAGCCGTGTGTTAGAATACTGAAAATAGTTTAGGTTTGGAGGAGAGGTTTTCAGTCCCATGTCTTTCTGCTTATGTAGATATTGATGCACATAAAATTGTTCCAGCGTTCTTCATAGACATGGTCTTGCTTAAGATGATAAAACAGTATTGAAAGAAACTATACTTTCCTTTACACATTACTTGCTTAAGAATTAGTCTTCTAGGTAGTGTTGACAAAGGAACAAAAGAAAGACAAACTTTCAAAATTATTTTAACTGCCTTACTCAAAACTTTGCAAAAACACAGCATCCCTGTAGAAATTTTAAGCTTCCTCTGAGGATTGTGACAGGATTCTGCTATATTCAGTCAATAATCTTGCCTCAATCACTTCCAAGGCCTTCATGCACAGCTCAGCAAGGCCTTGATGTTACAAGGTCCTTTGAATTTTACCTAAAGGGAACTAAAGCCCTTTCACACTCCAGTCCTGCTTTTTTTTTTATTTGACATTACTCTATAGGTTTTGCTGTATCTAAATTAGAACAGTGTCTAATAGCTGTCTGATTGCATTCATCACTGCTACAGCTTGACAGGTCTGCAGCATGAAGGTCATATCAAATCCCAGTTCACATAAGGCAAAGTTCTGATTTATTTCCATCCAGAACTCTAGCGAGGCAACAACAGCCCCCCGGACTTCTTTACACGTATATGCTGTGGGTTATTGGTTAGAATCTCATTTCTGTATGTTAGGATTAGGGTTTACTTAGTCAGTCTTGGGGTACTCGCCCTGCTATATATTGATAGTTGGTTTTATTACTTCTTTGGGGGATGAATCTTCAGTTTTCTTTTTGCTGTATGTGTTTTCATACCATGCATTTATTTTAAACCCATTATAAGTTTCTTGTTGCTGATGGACCTCTAGGTCAGTGATATGCCCCTCCAAAAATGTTTCTTTTTAGAAGGTAAGTTTATCACTGTAATGCTTTATAGTGATATAAATATGATTCCATTAGCAATTATGCAGAGAAAAGCCTTGCAATATTACTAATCAACACACTACCTATATGCAATCCCAAGCACAAATACAGGCTGGGTGGAGAATGGATTGAGAGCAGCCCTGAGGAGAAGGACTTGGGGGTGCTGGTGGACGAGAAGCTCAACATGAGCCAGCAGTGGGCTTTTGCAGCCCAGACAGCCAACCATGTCCTGGGCTGCATCAAAAGCAGCGCGGCCAGCAGGTGGAGGAAGGTGATTCTGCCCCTCTTCTCTGCTCTGGTGAGACCTCACCTGGAGTGCTGCGTCCAGCTCTGGAGCCCCAACATAAGAAGGACAAGGACCTGTTGGACCGAGTCCAGAGGAGGGCCATGAAGATGATCAGAGGGAGGCCTGGAGCACCTCTGCTATGAGGACAGGCTGAGAGAGTTGGGGCTGTTCAGCCTGGAGAAGAGAAGGCTCCGGGGAGACCTTACAGCAGCCTTCCAGTACCTGAAGGGGGCCTACAGGAAGGATGGGGAGGGACTCTTTATCAGGGAGTGTAGCAATAGGACAAGTGGTAACAGTTTTAAACTGAAAGAGGGGAGATTTAGATTAGATATCAGGAAGAAATTCTTTACTGTGAGGGTGGAGAAACACTGGAACAGGTCACTCAGAGAAGCTGTGGATGCCCCATGCCTGGAAGTGTTCAAGACCAGGCTGGACGGGGCTTTGAGCAGCCTGGTCTAGTGGGAGGTGTCCCTGCCCAGGGCAGGGGGGTTGGGACTAGATGATCTTTAATGTCTGTTCCAACCCAAACCATTCTATGATTCTATGACAGTAAATTGCTTTTTCTTTCCTACTGTATCTTGCTTCTCACACATGTCTGAAAAGGATTTATCATTTGGACATCTAAAAGTTTATAAACCTCTTCCTATTCTAACATTTACAGGATTCCACCTCACTTCATCCTAAGTCATATGATGCACACGAAAGGGAATTTAGACCTACAAAGATATGTTTGCACATGCTTTTCCGCAGAGACCGAAGAAGTGGTTTTCTCAGTAATGGGTAAACTTGTATACTTTCTATAGATAAGAGATGGATAAATACTATGTTGCTCATATTTGTAGCTGGTAATCTCCCTTTACCTTTTTCTACAACAGCAGTGTTTTTTGTCTTTTTAAATGTTGGCATGCTGTCATAGAGCACATCCAGGCCCTCATCAAACTGCAAAATTGAGGTGACATGAAGTAGTCAGCTGAGATTTCCCTTCCTGACTGGTGGCGCAGAGCTATGAAACTGCATTTAGATACTATGGAGAGGGATGTGTAGAAAAAGGGTGTCTGTTAAAGGCACACTTAGCAATCTCTCAATGTCTCTCTGGCTCTAGAGGTTAGGGATGGAAGCGGGGGTAAGGACTGTACTCTTAATACCTATTCTGTGCTATGTTTCCCTTCATTCAGGTTCCTCCTGAGTTCTTATACACTGTGCGATGCGCAAATGTTAATATATGTCACTGTTGGAAAAATTATATGTGAAATATGGAGAAATGAAAAACACTGAACACAGACCCTGCAGCTATCACGTCAGTTGGATTTCACAGAGGATCTTGAGTGATAGGTCAGCCCAAGATTATTCTTAGGGGCAAGGCTCTTGTCAACATTAAGATACTGTCAATCTAGCTATTTAAGTTTGTTATTATTTCTTATAAGTCAAGGATTTAAAGACATTTTTCTCTGGTTTTACTGAGGCAAACCTATTCTCCCTGTGTTCTCAAAGGAAACTGCTGGAAGTTGTGAGCTTGGTTCACCCACTTCTTTAACTAGTCTGAGATGAAGTTTGGAAAGTTTCATTCATGGAACACGATTCCATGTCTGAGAAAACTAATTATCTTCTTGTTAACACTAACTATGCAGCCATGTACTTAGCTCTAGATCGTATCTGTCTTTAACTGATCTTTGACATTCCTCCAAAAGGACTAATGGGAATAGCCCGAGAATAGCCTTTTCATGTCTGCTTACAAAGCCTCCAGTCCCTTTTGATCTTCCCAAGATCATTTTGCAGTATAGCTCGTGTCCACACAGGAAAACATGGGCAGCAATAGAGCTCATTTGTATGAGCTCTAGCAATTTTTCAGTGGCTTCATGCTTCTGAGAAGCAACACATCAACTAGTGTGTCTAGCATATTTGGTAGGGGTATCCTTTTGTCATTCTTATGCATGTGACCAATTCTTGGTGAAATTTTTGTTTGTTACTAGTTTCTTCCACATATCTGTTCCTGCTAGGGAGTATAAGACTCTACATACAAAGTGACCAGCCATATTCTTCCCTGCAGAGGGGCCATTTTCTCCTGGGAGATGTGCATTCAACTCTTCTGGCTTTGGACATCCCCCACATACTCTATGAATGTTGCCATCTCAGTGAGGTCTCTCTGATTACAGATGTGTCTCAGTACAGTCACCTTGTTCTGCACCTCTCCTTGTATCAGTGAGATGCTGGCAGCTGGCAGCTCCCTCAGTGCAACTCATCCTTTTCCTGGCCTCGTTTGTCAGGAAAATACAGGCCACAGTGCTGCAAATGCAGTCCAGTGCCTGGGTTGAGGCATCATGGTCAGTGTGCTAATGGGCCTGGCCCCAAGAGCTTGCAGGTTAAAGAAAATCTGACATGAAAAATAGCTCTGCTAGTGCTGAGTGTCTTCAGTGTTATGTATTTTTTCTGTATGCTGCAATCCCTGTCTCCTCTTGCTGTACACCCATCTTCAAATTTGCTTGTGAAACTGTCCCCATTTGCTCTTCTCTGTTCACTAGTTATAAATGATTATTTAGGCTCCTGTTTTTTCGATCTATCCGCCTGCCCACCTAAGCCTTACATCCTTCAAAATGGAGAGAGTTCACTTTTGAGCATTGAACTCAGACTCATCATAACTATCACGAGAATATTAAAGACTGAATAAACGGCAGATTGTATCCTGCCAATGAAGCAATTTATTTGCAAAATTTACTTTAAAAATAGAGCTACTCCAGGCCCTAAAGTTTGTTTTAAAAATAGTTGTATTGCCAAAGCAGAAGAATGATAGCAGAACTGTTATTTAAATGGCATCCTCTGGCTTTTTTGTGCAGTCTTCAGGGCCAGTAATGGGTGGGCTCTAATAACTCCTTTCCCAGCAAGCCTGGTAAATAAGCCAGGTTAATTAAAGAAAAGGAAAAAGAAACGGGCTGTAGCTAGCACACTGAAATTGCTAATGTCAACTGTTCTGGTCTTTTGGGCACATGAAAAGCTTTTTTTTATTATTATTTTGTTTTCTTTTTTTTCTTTTAAATCCTGCCTAAGCTTACTTTTATGCAGAAGGCTGAAATGTCTGTGAAGAGAAGACTTCAGTCCTTTGAGTAAAACGTATGTTAATATATTCCATAAAAGACTTTGTGGGAGCCAGATCTTGTATTTTTTTTAGTCCTATATAGTACATGCATTAATGTGAAGTAAGCCATATTTAAATATTGTTAAGACTTCGAGAGAAAAGTCAGAAAATATGAAACTGATGTTTTGTCATGTGCTGTGACTGTTCTTTCTCCACAAAGTCATAAAGTGAGGATTCAGAGCCAGCTGTTATAACTTTCAATTGCCATTGCCTTCAGTGGAGGTTCCCAAGGTAATTGCATGGCAGCATTGCCTTGTCATTGTCAAACACAGATTTGAGTCTGCTACAGAGTGTTGGTTTATGTTTTGTAAATTCAGGACATGGGATTTATGGTTTTCTGTTTGTAAAGTGTAGCTGGAGAATTACCTTTGGCAATGTAATATTTTTCTATGTAAGATCTCTAAGTTAGGCCAAGCTCACAGTTTATGATGCTGAGAGACATAATTAAAATCCCACTTTTGCATTGGTCATTATATCCACAGCACAGAGGAATATGCAGTCTTCTTGTACTGCCTCAGCACCCTGCCTTGGGGAGTCTGCCATAGATTCTGCATCACCCTTGCACATGGCATCCTCTGGTAGATTTACAAATGTCTATATTATCCCTTTAATTTGACATATTCACCCACTATTTAGCACAGTGGGGTTATTAGCACAAGGGAGGCTTTCAGTTCAACTGTAATATAAATAAAAATCAATGTTATAGCACCTTTGCACAGCTAGATGCAGCATACTTTACATAACCAGGATTTACAATCACCAAAGAGCTTGTCCTGCTAGGTACCAAAGATAAGAAAAAAAAAAAAACAAACGAAACCTGTAGAGGGACCTGCAGATGAAAGATTAAGCTACAAATGGAGATTTCTTTTTCCATTTATTATGGGTCAGATGCTCTCTAAGTTTGATGTCCTGACTTCTCCTAGCACACACAAGAAAAGTGGGGGCACCTGACACGTTGTTTTGTCCCCAGGAATTTTCTGCATGAGTTCAATACAGGCTCGACATAAACAGAGAGTGCTCCACCATGCTGTGTGCACAGGTCAGGTTGCGAGGAACCTTGTACTCTTTATGAAACTCCAGGGTTTCACATCTAGGATTTAGAGAAATCATTCTTCATAGTTTTCAAATTCAAGTCTATAAGGCACGTATGCAAAAGTGCTTTCTGTTTCCATTTCTCTTTGCTGTGATGAAAAGAAAAGACGCTGATAATATCATATACAATATACAGCAGAATACAGTGCCTTTGCAAATATTTTGTAGTTAAGGGTTAATTACCCTACACTTCTTACATTACTTAATAACATGCTTTGGGGACAGCGGAGAAATTCCGGTGAACATCAGTCATTGTCTAGTGTTGAATTTCCAATCTTGTGCCATTTTGTCTGTCAGAAAATAAAATGATCCTTGTAATTTTCTTGTTATTGCATGATCTTTATAATGAAAATTACAAGGCTATTTATTACAGAGTAAATATAGTGCTCTTTGAGAAATATTTGTCCTTTAGAAGATGAAAAGGAGGAGGCTGATGGTAGTTTTCTTTGTTCTTCCTATTTGTTTGCTATCCTGATCTTTTGTTCTTCGGTTTCAACTTTCAGATAAAACCTTTTAGTTGTTAATTTTGATGTGTTAGTTTTGGATTATCAGATTTTTGTCCATTTTGTTTTCTTCCCTCATACCTCACACCACAGCTTAGCTCCCACATCCTTAACTCCTTAGAGACTACGTTAAGTCATTTGCAGTCTTGTATGGTGACTACTTGCTGGCAGGATGTGGCCAAGCAGAGTGGCAGGGTGATCCCGGGGCGGCAGTGAGGCCGGCTGTGCCATGCCGTGTTGTGCCAATGGGGCATGCGTTGCAGGGTCAGCCATAGCCCTGTGATCACCGGGGAAGTCCCAGTGCTGGGGGAAGCTGAGGTGGAGCCAGGAATGCAAGTCAGGTTAATGGGGTACATGGCCATGGCCCAGAGTTGACTGCAGTGCTGCTGCAGCGTTGCTCAGGTGCAAGGATGAAGTAACAAACTGATTCAGTTTACAGAGCTGGCTCTCAGCGTGACACCGCTAGTATTTTTGAGCACGCTTTCCAGTAAGGCTTCTTAAGAAGCAGGGGTGCCATCGTTTGGAGTGTACAAGGGCAAAAGCAGGCAGGGTGTCACTGGTCTCTCATCTGCTACCTCATTTATTTGGCATCCTGTTTGGATGGTTAACTGAAAATATCATTTGAGAACTAAGTGAAAGTCTAAAGGGCAATTAAGATTTTAGGAACTATTAGGAATGTCAAAATGTTATTTCTCTGTGGTAAATCGAAAGCGCACCCTGCTCTGCACATTCCAAGTGCAGTTTTGGTTATTGCCTCTTGAAATAGAAAGCGCTAACTATTGTTTAAACATAGGGCAGCAAAGGTGGCTGGTGATATGGAATACTTTGTGTGTGATGAGACGTTTATTTTTCTTTTCTGACAAGAGACATCTGGATCAAGATGTGACAGACTTTTCTAAAATCATGAGAGGAATGGAAAAGATTAATAGGGTTTTACCCATTCTTATTATGTGAGAACTGGTGGTAGCCGTACAACTGCAAGGCAGCAGGTACAAAGCAAACAGAGGAAGCTTGCCTGCTGCAAATTAAAATTGTGGAACAATTGTGGAATTGTGGAAAATGGAGAATTCCCAAGAGTGGCGAGAGAATAAGGTGATCTGGTTGCATCCCCTATCACAGAATGGCTCTAAACTTCAGTCTGCAGATAAGGATGGTATACAGAGATACTTAACTATTTTCTTGTTTCTTATGCTTTTCTCATAGCCTCTGTTATTGGCCTGTGCCGGAGACAGGATACTGAGAGAGATGGATTTTTTGTTGGGTTCAGTACATTTGTTTATCTATAGTACTTACTGCTAGCTCCAGCTTCTCCCAAACCAAAGATATCTTTCCTTTCCCAGAAAGGGTATGAGGAGGGAGAGGAAGGAGAAAGAAGCAGGGCTGGATGATATCTACCTTTCGTGCATTGTGGATCTGTGTTGTATCTGTGTCACAAATGTGTATTATGTCCAGCCAGTATTGTGGTGAGCATGATTCAACCCAGTCCTTTTTTGCTCTTGCTGACCTCTCAAAAGAGTATCTTCCCAGCTTTTTCTAGCAGACAGTAATGCTAAGAGCATTGGCTCTTCAATATTGTCAAGCCTATCATTTTGTGGCCAATATAGATGGATTACGGAGACCTAACTTTGAAGGTAGTTAGCTTTTCAACTATTTGGATGGAGGATTGGCTCAGCTGGGGAAAAAAAAATGTGGGCAATTATTTCTAACACTGGGTTTCTTCTTTATCTAATGTGCAATTTTCTGAAATACTGCTGTGTCTTTTATCAAGAAACAGAGGCTAGTTGGCTTGGAAAATCTAAGATAAGGAGTCTCTGAGGCAGGAATAATTGGTTGTGGTAGATTGGGACAAATTAGAATGGTGCTCAGCAGAATTGTTTACTGTACTGTGTACATGCCACTTATTTCAGCCACTTTGTCATGTTTTCCTTTGTCTCTATTTATTTATTTATCTATTTAATATTGAGATAGTCATTGACATTATCTTACTTTCCTACATGAAACTCTCCTGAACAACGCAGACACAAAGCATTAGCCTGAAACGTAAAAATGTCGCATGTCCTCTTAGGTTATGCACAGCCTGTCTTTAAATGTTAGCGTTAACCTTCACTTCAGTTGGATCTGTAGATACAAGACTGAAAAAATGCAAACTGACACTGTGGTGTATTTTTTATTGCAAATATTTATGTTTGTCTTCAGATCATATTTTCCAGGTACAGAAAGAAGTTAGGAAACTATTATTAGAGTTGTTGGAGATTCAGTTGATTAAGCACCTGTCACCTGAATCAGTTTTATATCACAGCTCTTCTAATGCAGTGGCCATTGCACAAAAAAAATATCATTGTACCTTTCAGATGTTTGCTACCTTGATTTGTTATTGTCCCAGTGAAGGAGGATATAGTCCTAATGATCTCAAGCGTGCTGTGTTCCTGCAACCCACTCTCCGTCAAATTCCAAAAGTAACAAGAAATAAAAATAAAACTAGATAATGTGCCACAGCCTTCAAAGGGGAGCAATAAATATATAGAGAGAAAGGGGAAAAGGGAGAGAGAGGAAGGAGATGTACATACACATACCAAAGAATTCGTTGCAGCAAAGTTAACTTTTCCAATCAATGCCACCGACTGCTTTATGGCAGACACGCTGTTGACTCTTTTATAATGACTGCAACAGGTGGGAGCAGAATTAAAATGGGGAAATGGGTGAAAACTCCATGAATGTAGCACCTATTGACACTGCATTCATGCAGCCCGAAAATGGTTGCATGAAGGTAGCATCAACGTGTCACAAGTTAGGCAAGGCATACTTCTTGGCGTAACCAGTAAAGCAGGGAAAAGCTCTCTAAATGGAAAGTCACAGTTAGCTGTGAAAGCAGAGATAGGAAAATGATCAGTGACAGCAATCTGTAGCCAAACATCAAAAATCCTGCTTTGCTCTTTTTTTCCTCCTCCTGTTTCCCTCAATAGACATCCATCAACCTGCAATAGGATTTCTGCTGCCCAGTTTGTGTCTTGTAAATTGACAAGAGAGGAGAGAATCACTTTGCCCGGAATCCCTGCTAAATTACATGAAAACAGGATTTATGCTGCATGTAAACTGTGTAAATCCAGTCAGCTTTTAAGTGGAAACCAATTTTGTAGTGTGTAAGTATCATTGATTTGTTAATCTGACAATTTTTTTTAAACAAGCTGATGTGGATTAGCCAGTCCTGATTGTATGTCTCCTACAAGTCATTTGAGTGCTGGATAGCTTGGTAAGTAAAGCACTAGAAATTAACCTTTGAGGCCCCTGCCTGTAAATAAATTATTGATCCTTAAAAAAGAATCAGATAATCTCATTAGATATAGTTTTCTGTAGCCTGAGTCTAAATCCTGCCATACAGAATCATTTATCGTAATTGACGATCTTTTTCCTGAAGCAGACAGGAGCTAAGCTACAATAGACAGCAAATCCTGCAGGAATTGGTACAGAAGAGCAGTATGAAGAATTTCCAACCAATTTGGTGCTTAGGGGATGTTTTGTTTCCCCTCCAAATAATTCTAAGGGCTTTTAGCTTTTATGTATGCTTTTATAGCTGTATATCCAATAATTCTCCGTCAGGAAAAAAAGCGTCTCTGAAATTTCATGCATGATGGTATTCTGGAGCCAGACAGAAGTAGAAGGAATGAGTTTCTGATCCATGACATAACAGACACAAGTGGAAAATACATAGCAAGCAATGTAATATTGAAAGGCAGAAGTGATACCGAGTTCAGTACTTAACATATAAATGACTGCCTAGAAGTACTCTACAGAAAAAATAGTTAACATGGTGTCAAAAGGTAAGTGTACACATGGTGAGACCTAGTGTTGTTATTTTTTACAACTGCAACTCAGTGATCTACTGAAATGAAGTGAAGTCAAGTGAGCATTTTAATGACATGAGGAAAAAAAAAAGCTGAACCTTATGGTTAGTTTCAATAACTTGACTTTCCGTTTTGCAAAAGGAAAGAAAAACCAGAGGAGACTCATGCCTGAGCTCTGTCTCTCTGTTGCTGGGCAAGGGGGAGACTGTGTTTGTGTGGGCGGGAGAGGGGTGTCCTGGGGGGCACCAGTTCTGCCTTGTCTTTTCAGCCTACTTAAGTGTTAGCATCAAGGTCAGAGGTGTTCCAGTCCTGATTTCTAGTGTCTGCATCAGCATTCATAGTGCCAAGCTATGTGACTTTAGGATCCCACTAGGTATAAATTTTCAAAAAGACTTTTTTTTTCCTGATTGGAAAAGATTGATACAGTAATACCTGTACCAAAGAGGGGGGTGGGGGAGATGCGTACACCCCCCCAGCCCTCTGCAGTTGGACTCTATACCCTGTGAGCTTTTCTATATGCAGTTAGTAAGGTTGGAGATTTGCTCCTATACCTGTCTATTCTGGCTTCAGGCTCACAGTTTAGAAACACTGCACTGTTCAAAGAATACAAAAAAAAAAGTGTAGCTGAGGGAAAAAATGTGCATGCTTTAGATATGGGAAGTAATTCAAATATTAGAAGAAATAGTGTCATAGAGAATGTCTAATTTAATGAAGATATATTGGACTTTTGATAATGGAATTATTGTGAGTTTAAAAAGAAGTTAGACAAGACCAACTAATTACAAGGCATGGCATATCTCTGTGTAAGGTAGTAAACATAAAAGATGTATGCTGTTGCTCTGGATTAACTCAGAAGTTATTTGTGGCTGTGTAAGTAAAGACTAGAAGGAGTATCCTCTAGTGTGGCATGGCAGCTGTTCTGTACTAAATTGCTAGCGTAATCTCATGAAATTGCTTGCACTAATTCACTTCAGCGTACCGATGAGTCTGATGGCATAATGCTGAGCTGTGGGGGTTCTCTCCTGCCCTGTAGATAGTAAAGAATATCCATTTTCCCCTGCGTTCTTAGTCCAGTGCAGACACCGAGCTTGGGGTAAATTGTAACAGCCTTGGAAATTTATGACCACAGTGCAAGCGCAGCATCCTTCTCTGACCCATCGAAAGGGCCTATCTACCTAGCAAGGGCTGTGTTTTCTCTTTTATGCACGAGGGACAAAATTAAGTCAATTTGTGCATCAGCATGATGACTAACCAGAGCAGAATATTTTTCAGTATTTTGCAGAAATCTGTAGGTATTTAAAAATAGAAATTCCTCCACCAGGTAGAAATTGTTCAGTATTCCTTAACTGCTACTAGTGTACCAGTTTTATCCCTCCTGATTAATGTGTTTATCCCTGTTGATTAAAAAAAATCACACTGGACTGGACTTCAGCTCTACAGTAAAAATGATCAGGATTTTTTTTGTTATTCTCAATATTTTTTTTTGAAGTGTTGCAGAAAGAGAGCCGGATGTTTAAGTGTTTTGTTTATTTCACAGGCAAATAATAAGTCGTGCACCATAAAAACAGATAGAGCATCTTTGATGTTCATTGACAGATCCAAAGCAAAGCATTCTTTATGAGAAAACACTGCATTGTTAATAAAGTGATCCCAGCAGCCGAGCTTGCGCTGCTTAATTTGTTTCCATGGAGTGATATTATAATTCTGACATACTGAAAAATCGCCTCACAGAGACTCATATTGCATTTGTTGCCGAGTGCATCTTTGATATAACATTTGTTATTGTAGTGCTTGGGGTGTCTTCAGAGGAGTAATATTCTAAATGAACCTGGCTGTATTATCCCTTTAATGTAGAGTAGAATTTTGCATTAAATTTTCAGCTTATTTCAAATGTGTTTCGCCAGCTATTCATCACGAGTGGTCTGTTCAAGAATAGGGCCAGTATATCAATATAAAATCAGAAAAATCCTTAACTCGCTATCTTTGGGGAACCTCTTAGGTCGTTCCAATTCCTTTCTGTTAGATGAACAGACAGCATGATCTCTTGTATTTATGCCTGCCTGTCAGGTTTTTTTATAGCAGAAACATGAATCGCTGTTTGTAATGCAGGATTAGCCTGTCTCGCACAATGTTATTAGAATTAGACCCAACTAGAGAGTGACTTAATTTCTTGTTCTTCTGTATTTAACTTTAGCTTTCATCCTGCACCAGCTTTTGCACTCCCAGGAACACTCTGACTCTTATGTTAGAGTAAATATTGTGGAACATATGTATTATTTGTCTGGATTTGCACAGACAAAAAATGAGAGCAGTATGTGGTTCCTCCCTCAGTGGGCTTCTGTGCTCTGAGCTGCCAGTAAAATGTAAAAAGATTGTACTATGATGTCCTATTAGACCTCAAGACTGGAAGGACAGTTTGTATTGAACACAGGCATTTTTCATAATTATGTTGCCTGCAGGGTTACCACCTGCCCTAATTTGATCTGATTAAGGTGAAATGCAAAACTGTCCTCATTTCACAAGTGGAACCTTGCCATGTTCTCTCACAGAGAGCAATACGATATGCATACATGTGTTGCGGCTGCAAAGGAAGAAGAAAAAGATTAGAATTAGGTAACAATTAAGATTTCAACTCCATTATGAGAGTGCAGGTCACTTTTAGACAATTGCTTCATTCTTTAGTGTTCTGGAAATGGTTTTCTGTCATAAAATCCCTATGAAAAAGAGAAAATCACAGCCATTCATCCAGATATGTCTGTACTATTCTGTGAGACATAATATATTCCATGGCTTTTTAAAATTCTCTTTTGGTTGGATGGGTTTATTGTCCATGAACATTTATTTTTAGAGTAGCCTGGGCTTGCCTTGTAGTCTGAGTCATTTATGTAGCAATTTAAATATTTGTCTAAGGTCTCAGTGAAAGGCTCATGTTGAAGTCTTATAAATGCTGCACAGATTAAAGGACTAGCATTTTTTTATACTGTTTATACAGAATTACGTCATATCCCAGGAAAAAAAGAAATGCAAAAGTAGAAAGAAAAGCATTGGTGTTTCTGGGTCACTGAGTATTGTTTGTCATTCTCCTTTCTCCAATAGTAATTTTGTGCATGCTTATGCATGTGTGAGTAAGAGAGCAAGACCTACATGTGTGCATCTTGGGTTTTCTGTCAGATTTTTTTTTTTGAGCTTGGCATATTGATTTTCCTGTACTGTGGACAAAAAAAAACCTTTAAAAATTGCATTTTAATATCCTTGAACACTAGTTTTGTAATTGAAGAGATGGAAAGCTGTGTTTGTTCTCTGGCACCTGTCCATATCTTTCTTGATGGTACAATGACTTATTCTATATTACATAGTCTGTGTAATAACCTCATTTGATAAAATATGAGCGAGATGGAAATTTATGAATTATGAATTGCTGACAGTTTTCTTAATTAAACTTTTAAGGGGTAAAAGAAGAAATATTTACTTTCGTAATCTGATTCTCAGCACTGTTGGCCTTACAATATACTTGTGTTATCAAGACATCAGCTGGGAAACAGCTGTGTGAACTTTGGTTTAATTTCAGCTTAGAAACGTTTTAGCATTTTTTGTATTTCACCTGCATAATTCTGGTATGCAGAAGTGACAATCTTTTAAAGACTTGCCCTTCAGTAACTGGCAAGTGAAATTCTTCTATAGTTATTTTTGCCTTGTGTTGACTTTTATTCAGGGATAGTTAGATTTTCCGTGAGAAGACAATCTCCTCTCTTATAAAGTCTCCACCACAGGCGGAAAGCTCCTGACCTCTCACTTGCCTTCTCTAAGGTACTGATCATCATCAAAGGCCAGTGCCAGCATGAAGGTGGGAATTTGAGAGAACAGAGTTTGCTTTAGCGATTTCAACTACTTTTTGAATAAAAGATGAGAAAACCTTTCATGAATCGAGCTGATTGAGCTAAAAACCTAGTATACTGAGTGTGAAGGTCTCCTTTCGGCCCACATCCCTGCAATGAGATTTTCACTACCAAGGTTTATAAGGCAGAAGATGTTGAGTCTTCCAAAAGACGTTTAGAGCAGCTCTGTTGTATCTCAACGAAAAAAAAAAATCACCTGATGATATTAGGAGCCTTAGACTTGCTGATTTCCTGTTTCTCATGTTATGAAGAAACTTTAGGAGTAACTTCTGTTAATTAAGAAGCATTAAGAAAAAAGAAATTATGTTATTTCTGTAAAATTTACTTTCATTTCACAGAAGTCAGTACTTGTGTGGAAAGAAGGGAATCTCCTTTTTATTTCTGTTTCTGAAGCTGCTGTATTTGAGCAGTAAAGGTCCTAGGTCAATTTCTCATTACAGATAGACAGCATGGATTTTGTTTTGTTGCATGAGTTTAGTATTCACTGACTTTACTGAGAATTGCATGGTGAATTTATGCCTGTAATTTAAACTGGAATATCGAGCAACCAGATGGTACAGACAGTCAAATATGTTTGCACTATTGCATGGTGACCCTGAAGTCTTAGTCTCTTGGGCGATACTGATTTTTTTTTAGAAAATTCCGCCCCTCTGACAGACTCTTTCAACAGTTTGTCACATAGCAGTGCAGCATATATGTAAAACTGCCAAAAATAACAAGCAGTGGCATGCTGGCATTGTGCAGCTCAGTACAATTCAGGGTTTGAATGCTGATGTGAGTAAGCAGTACTTGTTCAAGTCTGTTTTAAATATCGTTTTAAATATGCAAAAAGCAAGCAAGGAAACTAAACTGAAATGGCAGGTCAATATTCCTGATGATATTTTCTGTTGTAAAGATTAAAAGAAAGACCCTAGTAGAAAATGGCTAATGTGGTTCATTACTTCTAGTCATTTGTCTTTAAAGCATCATTAAAAAAAACAGTGAATAGCAGCACAGTGAAGGCCAGAGTTGTATGCAATGTGAGAAAGCCAGGCCAGCAGAATTTTCTCTTATCTGAGATGCTCTAGTTGCTGCCAGTAGTCATTTATGTGATCCTTTCCCAACTTTATTGCAGTCCCTTTGCAGAATTTTTGCACAAGTACTTCACGAGAGCAGAAATACTTTTTGTGTCTTTGGATGATTTTGAAATTAAGTGCATACAAAAAGCTGGGCAACTAACTTGGGTAGCTGGTCAGAATAGGACAAGTATTGTGTCCTGACAATCAAGCTTTCATTAAACTTCCTTGAATATTAGATTCAGCAGACGTTTTGATAGCAAAAAAATGTATAGGTCGTTTTACTGCCTTCAGCTGTCAGAAGTCAATCAAGAAAAAAGAAAATGAACATAATACTGTTTGACAGGGGTATTAATCATGAGAAAAGGGTATTTAAATTCTGAATATTTTATTTAAAAAGCAAATAGATTTCTTATTGCAGATTAAGCTTTGCAAAAAGAGGCACTTGATATATCCTTTATTGGCACACAGTCTTTTTAACAAAGCATTACATTTTGTGTACATAGCCAATTTTTTTGCTAGCATGAACATGTGTAAGCACCATTGACTTAGTTATAACTATGCTCGTTTGCTTTAGCTGAAGAACTGCTCCACCATTTGTAGTTTTAGAGAGACTTCTAAAGACTTACAGGAAAGACCTTCACCATGTTGACCTCTGGGTACATAAACCACAGGCAAGCATTGCTTGTCGTGCTCTCTGGTTTAGCATTGTCCAACTGCAGAGCTGAGCTTTGCAATCTAATTACATGCCTGCTGACTTTGAAAGGACAGAATTCAATAATTCTTGCTTTTAAAAATATCTCCTTTTATATTGTTTTCCCAAAGGAATCTATATTATTTAAACTCTCTCATATATATATTTTCAGGCATATATTTGTTTTAACTTGCTCTCTACTTATCTAGATTACTTTACAGAAAAATATCATCTGGAAACTGATGTCATCAAAATAGCATGAGTACAAGTAAAGAACCCCATGTAATTTTTTACTTCACTTTTTTCTTTTTTTCTTTCTTTTTTTTTTTACTGTATATGTTACTTCTTACACCAATTGCAAGGGGAACAGTACAAGATACTTGGTTACTAAAGGGTTGTCTCCCAGTCTGTAAATATACTGCTCACTGCAGTCAATGGCATATTTAAAAAAAGTAATCATCATCAGTTTTAGTGTGTCCAACAGGGTAAATGCTGCTTGAAGCATTTTGAAATGGATCTATAGCTAAGACGTATTAGACTTGCTGAGAAAAGTCGTGATACCTATAGGTAAGGCAAGGGAATAACCACCGTGCATCTGTTGAACAGAAAGCCATTCGGTTTTCTTTCTTGGGGAAAGGCTGAACCTACCCCAATCATGATAGATCATCAAAATAGGTATTGGAAGAAGAAGTACGAGTTAATGGGTCAGAAACTTTCAGTTTGCAAATGTGGCTCGAATGCATGAGCAACATTGAGAATTCAGAAGGTAGATAAATAAGGACTTTTGTTAATAATAAATCAGTAGGTAAACCTAGTGATTGCAAGCTGGTTTCATGAGGCGGTTTTGAGTCTGATGTGTGATTTTATGATTAATGGTCGTTAGTAATAATTGTTCTTCCAGATAAAGTTGTGTGCCCATGTGAATCCTATGCATTTTAAGACCTGCAGATGTAAGGCTTGGGACTTGAGATGACAAATTATACACAGAACAGTTTTGTCACCTTTCTTGCTTTAAAAATTAAATCTTTCTTATACAAAGGATAATATCTGTAAGCATAGCGCAAGTCTACAAATTGATGAAGCTTTAAGTTTGGTTACATTAGAAAATTATCTAGGTGGCAACAGAGGAAAAAAAACTCAGTAATTTACTATTTACAAAAGTATTGCTCATGAAGGTTGTAAAATAAATTGTGAAAATGGTTATGATAATACCCTTCTGTGGGATCTGTGAGAAAACATTTCTACATCTTTGACATTACACAAGCACAAACAGTATTCCAAAGATAGGCTTCTGTGCTTATATTCTGTAAATTACATACTTGATATTCTTCATAATATCTTTTTCTCTTTTGAATAAAATATTTATGCATTCCAGACACTCTCTTTGGTTTTGTCTTTGTTCGTGTTCACATAACATCAAAAATGAGAAAAGGTCACCCGAAACATCAAAACTTTTAATTAACACAAGCAGAGTGAAGTCACTTCATACTTTGAAATCATTGTCAGTTCCCGTAAGAGTGACCACACTGTCACTAGCACAGGATTGATTTTCACTGGAAGAGACACAGGCAGCAGTAAAGTGTATTTTTTACACCAATATTCCAATTAGTTGAACAGGTTGGAAGAGACTGGGAAAATGACATAACAAACAAATGCACTCTGATTACAGGATTTCAAACCTGTTAAGTTTTGTGTGAAAGTCAAAGCTGACTCCCTTTTCTTGCCAGCCCGTTACCATCCCTGTTGTTACCAGGCATGGTGCAGGGCCGTGCTCTTCCCGTCGGTCCTGCTCACTCAATAGAGCTGTCGGGGCTGTGTTGTGCCTCACTAAGTACTTGTACCTTGCGTACGGAGTTCTGGCTGCTGTGTCCTGGCTGTAGCTACAGCCTGGCTGTGCTCTGGATGGGCACCCGCTGTAACAAGCACCTCTGAGCTTTTCTTGCCACCTTCCCTTGCTGTGCATGTGTGGCAGGCTAGCGTACACTTGCATATATATATATATATATATGCATATATATATATATGCATGCATATATATATATGTGTGCATATATATATATATATATATATATAGAGAGAGAGAGAGAG
>VYZM01004330.1:14330-26121 GCA_013398915.1 Dromas ardeola | reverse complement strand
AGCAGCCTGGTCTAGTGGGAGGTGTCCCTGCCCAGGGCAGGGCGGTTGGAACTAGATGATCTTTAAGATCCCTTCCAACCCAAACCATTCAATGATTCTATGAGATATATCTATATAAATATAGATAAAATCATTGCTGTATTGCAAATACTGCCATTAGAGTGCTGCATTTCCAAGCTTTTAGAATTTTTTTTTTTTTAATATGGAACATTTTTCCTATCTGTACTCCAGTCAAATAAAACTCTATGCAGAGCAGTCAGGAAAAAAAAGACAGACATCAATTAATTTTCTAGGCGTGAAGTGGTTATTCTCATGTATTTGAAACATTTTTCAGTTGCAAGCTCGGTTTAGCAATTAGCACTGTGGAAAGATACCCTTTGAAGGACACTGATAGATATTCTTACATGGTTGTGTTCAGAGCTGACAAAAGGGTATGTACTTTTCAGAATTAACAAGTGTTGATGCAGACATAAATTTTAAGGGAGAGAAATGGAAGTTACGCTGTGTTCATAATGTAAATGCTCAGTTTGCACGGAGCTAAGTATGATGGGAAAATTTGCATGCTCAAAGTTAAGCATGTGCAGAAATATTGGGATTGCAGCTGTTGGGTAAACTTAAGCTCATCTAACCTTAAGAGTCTGAAAGTTACTTGTGTAAATCTTGCCTAGTCGCCTTAGACTCCTCAATTAACGGAGATAAGAGGATACCTTTTTTGGGCTTGTATCAAACAGCGGGAATTGCCCCATGAAGGTGTGTATTTCCTCCTATTGACTACGAAGAAAGCATGCAATTAAATATATTAGACTCATATAGCCAATATTTAGATGCTTAAATTCAGGGAATTAAATCTCACCCAAATGAACCATTTGGGGAAAGATGAAATTTAAAATGCGAAGCAGGAAATAATGCTACAAATGTGTGGTAGAAGATAAGACGTAGCACACAATTCTACAGTAGTGATACATATGCTTGTAACTACAGTCAATGGAGAGGTGGTGTGATTTTCTGTGATTCTCTCAGGCTAAAATTCAGCCAGGGCCTCTCCCACCCCCAGGCAGGAGCAGGCAGCCGGGGCACCGGGGCAGCCCCAGCCCTGGCATCGGGCACCTCCCTGGGGATGGGGACAGCCCGAGGCTGGGCCTGAACGTGGGCCTGCAGGTGGGGCTGGCTCGGTGGGGGCCAGTGGCCAGTCAGGGCTGTGGGGAGCTGGAGACCGGCCCTGCTGTGGTGTCGCTGGGGCAGGGCCTGGTGGCCCCGGGGGCTGACGTGGGGTCCTGGGCTGTGGGGGACCCCCAAGGGGCCGGGCAGGGACAGTAGAGGCTGGTGGTGCCATCAGGGCCCTGGCACTTGCACTGGTTCTCAGTCAGCTGTATTTGTAACATTAGTCATTTTTTGCTTTCATTTTCCCAGTTTATGCAATATTAAAGGGTTGATTTAATTTTTCCTTCGTCTCCTCACTGGAGAACATAAGTCATACAAAGTGATTTTAAAGCAAAAACAAAACCAGAAGCTAATTCTGTCTGAGAAAAATATGTGAAGGCTTGGGTAATTAAATTGGTAGTATTTAGAATCATAGTTTAATTACAAGTGTAGCTGAAAACGTGTGTTTAGACCAGTTGAAATCAGGGGATTTATGATATTAGGAGACATTAAGCTGTCCTTCCTAAATTTTCTGTCTTTATTTTTCCCTTGGAGATACATATACTTATATGAACAGATTAAAAATGTCTTTATATCTTTAGGAAGAGAATAACACAATGTAAATTATAAATTTACAGTTGCAAATTTCTGTAACTTTGAATGTACCTTTCATTCATAAGTGCAGTATTTGGAGTTAAATAACAAAGCAATATGAGAATCAAGCAACAACAAAATTATTCAAACAAATAATCTTGGGTATGATGGAATATTTAGAAGGAAATAATATGCTTAAATTTAATTTAAGTAATAAATGCTTAAATAGAAGCAAAGAAATTACTTGTGATGAGTTTATAAAGCTGCTGGTGCTGTGAACTGGGTATCATCCCTTCATAACTTAGTTTCCTGCTTAGGCTCAGGCTCATTCCTAAGATACCACATTAGTTTTATGGGTCTTACTGCTTCAAGGTCAACGGGGCTATGTCAGATGAAAAAGTGGTATAAAAATAGTAAAGATTTGCACTAATTTTACATTTGTTACATCTTGCTCTGCCTTTACAGTTAGGAAAAACCTGTAACAGTCATTGTAGCTGAGAACATATGAAACACACGGGTTTGAATGTGAGTTGAAAGAGGGAACTAATAAACAATTTAGCTGACATTTTATCAGTCTGCAGATGTCCTCAATCCTGAGTTTTGGCTTCTGATTAAAGGCACTTGTCCATGCTTTTGCATCATTTCCTTTTAACACTCTCATGTGTAATTGTTATTGATTGATTTATTTAATATTCCTGTGGTTTGGTTTATGCCTGTGGAAATTTCATGGATGCCTGTACTTTTTCAAGTAATAATTGGGAAGAGGGAAAGAGAAAGTTTCAGTAATTGTTGAGACCATTGATTATAAGGGTTTCCGTACTACTGAGGGCATAAACACTAATCCTCAAAGCATTCTACACAAAATAGCAGAAATCTGTAAAATGCAGATTATTTATTTCATGTGGCATGCGCTAATTGCACATCAGAGACTTAGAAAATACATTTTTCTTTTAACCTTTGGTGTGCACAGTTTGCCAGTGAAACCACTGGGTGCTGTGCTTAACTTGTAATAATTTTCAAGTCACCATGTGTGTTTGCATACATATGAATATGCTGATGGATATACGAGTGGTTTTATGGGTGAGATGACACATAGTTGTCAATGCTTTTCAGCAGAATAGGGTTTTTTTAATCTCTTTTATTTTATTTATGGAATGGTTATTTGTCGATAGCCTTTGCCTCTAGTCACAGTGCAGGAATTTAACATCATCCAAGACTTTTTCAAAACTCACAGACATTTGGTAAAAATGGGTCACAGTGTTGGAGTATGTTTTACAAAGGTCCATTTACAGAACAGAAAAAATTAAAGTAGAAATAGGAAATATCAGAAATACATCCAGAAATATAAAAAAAAAAGGAAGGATGATGTTTTGATCTTACTTCTTTTTTTTGTTTTCCATGTTTCTTCTTTATTTCCATTGTTTCCTCAAATTATTGCTTCTGCAATGTTAAGATCTAAAAGGTTTTCTTACAGACAGTAGACTGCTAATGTGTTAATATGTTAATATTGCATGCATTTGACATTTCTGAACTCGTTGCTGGAAAACATCATGCCAACAGTGACATGGTTTTTAAGCTCTCTCTCCTCCTTTCTTGCTGGTAACTTCAGGATCTCTTGTATAATCAGCTTTCGAGTGGAAGTGTGGACTATGAAAAGACTGAAACTAGATTGGGCAAGTCTCTGAAAAATAGATTATACAAAATACTGCATTGGGAAGAGGATGCAGCAGTGGACAACTAGTAACAATTAAACATAAATGTGTTTATATTGTAATTATATATTATATTATAATAATAATGTCTATATATATCTTCATACTTCTATACATTTTTTTACAAACAAAGATCCTTGGTTCCAAAGCGTTTATAGTGTCTAACATGGAAGAACAAAAGGATGCATGTAAGCAGTTTACATAAGGGAGATTATATAAATTATGCATGAGTGCAGAATGGGATGGATTTCTGGGAGAAATAGGCATGCAGGAAATATGATTTTAAGGAGAATGGAAATAATTCTTGCTAGGCAAGAAAAAGGAAACTTTTCCATCTTAAGGGCTTTAGTGAACAATAAATTGGAAAGTATAAGAGGAAAGAAAGAAATGATTGGTTAAAGAAGAAGCTGTAAAGACTGCAAAAAGCAGAGACAAGCAGAAAGCAGTTTAGTTGGCATTACAAAGCTAACATCTGCCAAAGATTAACATACAGTATTATATGAAATCATAATTATCCTCTACAGTTAGAAATTCCTAGAGCAGTGTACAATTAATGCAGAGATTTTTTACAGTGAACGTGATGAAACACTGGAACAGGTTGCCCAGAGAGGTGGTAGATGCGCCATCCCTGGAGACATTCAAGGTCAGGCTTGATGGGGCTCTGAGCAACCCGATCTGGTTGAAGATGTCCCTGCTCATTGCAGGGAGGTTGGACTAGATCACCTTTAAAGGGCCCTTCCAACCCAAACTATTCTATGCTTCCATGGTTCTATATTGTCAAGGAAAATTACACGCGGAAAAAAATTAATAATTATATAACGTCTTGAGATAAGAAAGAGGAACCATGTTTTGCACAGTGAGTTCTGATCTGAAACACAGAGAAGTCAACAGGTCTGGACTACAACAGGTCAAGAAGTTAGTGAGACAGAGTTGATACATTCAGGGTTTGGATGAGCTAGAAGGTAAGAGATGTAAATCCCAGTGAAAATGGACAGAAAAATGCTGCATAGCAGTGATTCTGTGGTGGAAGTAGTAAGGGCAACTTTAAGTGCATTGAGAACAAGATACAGAATAATAAACAGTGAGAGCCTAAGCATGGCGGAAACGAGGAGAGAAAACTAAAGGTGATACAGGGGTTGTGCTCTTAGAAGTTGAGGAGAATAAAAACCCATTAAGAAAAAATAGCTCAGAGCTAAAACTCCCACATTCAAATACGTGAATATCCTTGGGTGTGAGAGGAGGGAAGAGGTGGGTGGAAAGAAGCCTATAAGAATATCACAGGTTTTATTAAATGAGAGGAAATACTAATATTTAATAAGAGACAAGCCATTAATAGATATTTCTTACCATACTATTAAACCTTGGCCGTCTTAAACCTTGGCAACCTTTAAAAGGGTTTGCTGATGAAGTCTGTTGATAGTGCATTCTCCACCTATACCTCCTCTGAATGGAGATAAAGCATTTACCAGCAAGAAGATGATTTGAGTATCATTTAAATCGGTTCCCTAAGTAGAAAAAGTTTTACCAGTAGAAGACTTGTACTAGTATAATTGTGTAGTAGGGTTTTTGCCTTTTTTAGTTATGTTGCTTGCACGTATACAGGCTTTTACCTTTGTATCGCTAAGACAGCTATGCCAAGAGAGGTCGTGAGTGTAGGCCATGTCTTACTGGCTTTGAGTGAAGCCACAGTGCTGACAAAGATTTGCTGACAACTGTCTCCAAATTCATTTGCATCCTTTTAATGGCAGTCATTAAGAGTGAGAGGTAACTATTTGTAGTTGCATCAGCAGAAAAGCAGGTTGATAAAAACCGTAGTTCCTCCTATGTTCTGGGGAGAAGTATGCTCTTAATTCCTTTTAAGGAATTTTCTCTGTTCACAAGCAGATGCTTCAATTTATGGTAAGAAGAATAAAGCCCAGATTGCTTTCACAGTCTGCACTTTTATGCCTTGCCAGAAATAAGTCTAGTAGTGTACAAAAGTCAGTAGCAGCATTGGATTTCAACACCAGGAAGGTAATCACAGGTCAGTAAAGTGCACGGCATCTAGCAAGACGTATTCTTTCTTACTGGCTGGTACCAATGTGAAAGTCTGTAGCAACTGAACATTAATCTGATTGCAAAGTTCTGGCAAATCGTTCCCCTGCCTGCATAGTTAGTTTGTGTATTACACCTGTGGTTGACAACAACATATTTGTGAAATGGGTTATATTTGTAACAACCAAAACTAAAGTGATCTTTGGGGCCTATGAAATCCTTCAGGGAATTAGGGAAAGCCTGTATTCTGCTTAGAAATGAGTCCAAACCTGGTGTGTGAATCAGAATTCAGCATTGGGCAGCTCCAAGGTTTTGATGTGAGATCCTCTTTTAACAGGCTTTTTGGCTTACGCTAAGGGGCTGGTGGTATCTGGCAGACAGTGCTGCCCTTTTCATCTTGCTTTTGTTTGTAGACCTTTGGGGAAAGGGCTAAAATATTCAGAATATAACCTTTCTAAGTGTTCCTGGTAGCATGCTCAGAAATGTGGAAGGATTATTTGATAGATGGTTTTCCGCATTCTGGTGCCTGCAGAACCATGGCTAATCTTTCTAATCTTCTTTATCTAAGGTAATCTGTATATTCTATCCTCTCTGCATCTATGTATCTTATGCTGAAACTACATTGACAGGAAGTTCTAAAATGCCTATTTTTGTTTCTTTCCAACAGCTGGCTGTCCAGACTCCTTGATTAAAGAGCTTCATCACTTCAGGATTCTGGGAGAAGAACAGGTGAGTTAGCATCTCAAAGGCAGCCTCTTAATGTTATGAAAGATGGACGCTAATGAGACAGTTTTGTCTCTCTCCAGGGAGGCAGACTGTATCTTGTGACCCCCAATGACCTGAAATGGGAAAAAAACACACAGGAGATATATGTGAGATTTTTTTTCATTCTATCCATCAGCCTTGACAGGTTATTAATTGCTACATCTGCTATCTGCCACAGCTTTTCGGCTTTCGACTGCAGCAGTAAACAGGCTCTCTAAAGCAGCAGATAGACAAACAATCTGACTAAGGGATTGATACTTACAGCTACACATGGTATTAGCCATCTCTTTTTGTGGCCTTTTTTCCCTTTTAAAAGTGTTTCTTATTCATAATTATAGCAGTGCTTTGCGCTCAGGAAATTATTTCTGTAGAGGGATCTTAGGAAAGCGTAAGTGAAGTATGCTTTACAGCACTCACAACATGGTCATAGTTATTATTTTGTTAATAATTAAATTAATATACAGAGGTATTAAGAAAATTACCTCAAATTTTGAGCAACAAGTTGAATTTTCAACTGCTCAATGCTCCTGAAGTTCAAGTTGTCTTTGTTTCTGAAGTATCTCACCTAATGAACTGGTTATAAAGCCTAACTGCCTGACATAGAGTTGAAGGTACTAGGGACAGAGGGCCTGAAAGCTCAGCATTAGTGTGTTGTGCGTGAGAATCTCTGCATCTTTTAATGAACCTGGCACCAAGGGACTTGCACAAGGTTATATGAGGGCTGTGACAGAGGCAGGAGCAGTTCCTGAAATGTTAATTCGAAGTCTGGTTTCTTAGTTTTTAGATCATATTGTCAAGAACAGCCTTTTGCTTTTCCTTTCCCTGTCACTCTCCCTGTTTTTTTATTACAGTTAAGGCTGCTGATACATTTTCTAGACTTCCAGTTTTCCTCCACCAGCCCCCAACTTCAGTTGTTATAGAAAGTCAAAAGCCTAATTCCTCAGGGACTCAGCTTTTCCTCAGCAAGAAGTCAGCATGAAGGGGAGTGTGGGAGGGTTTGTCTGACAGAAATGGAAAAAAAAAGACAGAATGAGATACTGGAAGCAGGAATCTGGTAAGATTGAGGATTTAGGAAGAGAAAATAAAAGAAATTATGACCAGGATTGGTGGGCCCCGAGAGACAGCTGACAAATGGAGGGCAGAGTGAGAAGAAGCCTGGGGACACTGGAGAGATGGGGCTGGCTGGTGAAAGAGGGTAGGAGTAGAAACCAGAATAGTAGGGATAAAGGTCTGACAAGGACCTGGGACCAAGGACAGGAAGGAAATGACCAAATATGGAAATTTTCTCAAGAAACTGGTAAATAAAGTAAGAGCTGTACTTAATGAGCTGCATGAAGAGGTGAAGCTAAGCAGAGTAGGAGGAGTGGGACAAAAGGAGAGATTTGAAGGAAAAGTAGGGAACAGCTAAACCAAGAGATTGCAAGTATGAGCGAGAGGGTTGAACCAGACAGACCTTGATAGCTCCACTGGCTCTGAGGATTGGGCTGTAGACCTCAGCCTTACTAACGGCCACTGACAGAGCAATAGAATTTAATTGATTTAATTGATGGACTTCCTTTTTTTTCCTGTTTGGTTTTTAGAAAAGGAAGTGGTAGATATAAAAGTGAAGGCTAAAAGAGTGCAAATGAAGAATTCAGACATTAAGAAATGTCAGATTTGAGATTGTTTATGTGATCTTAATACTTTCTTTGTTCCACTTGCCTACCCTTGCACCTTTGCACTAAGAGAGTATTAAGTTATATAGTTATATACAAACTTCAGAAATGGAATGATGTAAACCACAAGGAACCATAAACAAAAAGATACTTAATTTCTGTCCACTAGTAAGAGAAGCCTTGAAAAGAGTAGAGGAGTTTGATAAGGAAAGCCTTGCTAATCAAATAAAACCAGTATTTTTGCCACTTGGAATATTTTTTATATTCTTTCAGGCTTTCATAATGAAATTACTCTTCTTTGTATTGAATACACTTAAACAGATGAGCAATTTTTGTCGTCATGCATTAGGAGCATAAAACTATGCAGATGGAAAGTTGTTTTGCAGAATGGGTCTGACCTATAAACATTTGCCTTTCTCTGAAGCTGGCTATACTAACAGGTTATTTGAATAACAGGTTATCATTGTGGTCTTAACTAATGTCTTTCTTTGCAAGAAGTGAACATTGCCATGAGGCTTGAATTATTCCATAAGCCCATACAAGTATAACGAATATTGCAATTGTATTCTCGCCCTACAAAAGCAGTGTTATCAGGAGTCTACTGATGACCACAGTAACTCTTGCTTGAAGTTAACACCCGCATTGACAGTTAGGGAGAAGTTAGTCGAAAACCAAGGTAAATGAAGACAGACAGGAATTTCAGGCAAAGTCCTTATTCGTGTGGCTATCTACTTATTCCTTATATTTATTTAGTTATATATTTGCTTTTTAAAAAGATCTAAAGTGTGTCTTTTTCTGTTATCATGCATACTTGATAAGAAAAATCATCATTAATTATAACACTTTTATTCAGACTGTTTATAGTATCAGTATTATCAACCAACATATATTTTCTACCACTCCAAGCAACAGTCAAAGAATAATAGGGGCATGTTACTGCTTCATGTCCAATCTTGATTTATTTTTTAAATGCTTATGTATTTAAGGACAGATTATAAAAGCAGAATGGACTATTGTGATAATCTGTTCTGATCTCCTTTAGAATACACATTACATGACTTTCTTGGATTAATTCTTGTTTAAACTAGAGTGTATTGCCTAGAAAAACATCCATTCTTTGTTTACAAATCACTTGCAGACATTTGATCCTATTATACCTCTCAGTAGTGAAAGACAAAAAATTCCTAGCCTCTTTTCTTTCCACCACTCTACCAGCAGCAGTATGCTCCCTACATTGCATATATCCCATTCCTCAGTGTCCAGATTTTTTACATTTCCAATTCTCTTTGTCCTATCACAAGGCAGTAGGTGATCATCATAATAAAAAATTTCTTCAACCTATGAATGCATCTCAGAAAAAGCCGCCACACCACTGAAACAGGACTTAGAAAATGCTTGAATAGCAAAAGGGAGTCTGTTTGTCAGTTAGACTGTCAACTAAATACGTTTAAGACAGAATGAATGAATCTTTCAGTTTGAAGTGGGCATTCCCACTGGAACTCTAGGGTTCCAGCTAAATCAGTGGTTGCCCAATAAGGAATATATTTTCCCCTCTACAGATTTCTATTTATTCAACTAAGAGGTGCCTTAGTGCTTTCGGATGTGGATGGACACAGCTCAGATTCAGCTCACAATCCATCATACTGCTTCCCAGACAGAAATCCCATTCTGCAATTGTGGGTAATAGCTTGTTCCTAGAAAAATAACTTTACATGTGACTGTGCTGAAAAGTTGTTTGCTTAAACCCAGTTTACCAACAGTTGAGATAACCCTGTAGCATGAACTTAAGTGTCCATGTTACATGTTCATTACTTCCTCATCTCAAATTGTTACAAGCCTTATCACTGATGTTCATTCATAAAAATTTTAGGTGGCATAAGGCCAAGAATCAATACCTTCAGGACCTTTTTGGAAACACACCTGCTTTATAATGAGTGCCCATTTACAATTATATTTTAGACTTGCCAGATAGCTAAGGTTTCATCCTCTTAATATACGGCATGTTAATTTTGTATCACTCTAGATACTTAATCAAAATGCCAAGCGGCAGCAAGACAAATGCCTTAGAGAAGTCTGCTTCATCAACTCTCTTACCTTTATCAACTAAATTTCAGTCAAATTAAAATCAAGCAACTGTTCCTAATACAAACCCCTGATCTCTACCTTTTGTTCATTGAGTATTTGTTTCCTGTAAATGCTGACCGTATATAATTTTTGTTGATGTCATTAAGAGAGAAAGATTTTGAGCGGCTTGCAGGATCAAACCACTCTAAAACATGTGTTTGCCTGTCTGTCTGTCTATCCATATGAAATATTTCTTTATCTAAATGTGATCATTGAAGGAAAACTAATGCTTAGAAAAAAAGGCTTTGTGTTTAACTTGAAGCATGAAGAGTTGCTGATTAGTATTTCCTAAAAGCAGTTCTATAATAAAACAGTTGTCCAAATAGTCAAACTTCTCGGTAGTCTCCTGGACATGTAAAAATCCCATGCCTTCTACTCCCTCAGGAATGTACATTATGGGAAATTCATTCTAGCTGAAAAGTCTGTCTTTTAAGGTTTAGTTAGTGGCAATATGTTTTTAAAGAGGGATTTGTTTTTAGACTTTATGGAAAGATGTGATCATAGTCTGCGTGGTAAAAAAGAAGAGGACAAGCTTCCCTGGTACATGATAGGCATTGTGGGTACCTAACTTACCACATAAAACCAGCTTCCAGAGTGATTGGCTTAATATGCAATACAAATACATTTAGCAACAGATTGCTACCCCACTTGATACTTGACCCTTTGAGAAGCTGCCAGAGAGTCTGACCTAGAAAAGTCTCCAAAAGCAGCTTTGACTGGTTTGTTTTGGACCTCGTTTTCACAGGCTCTCCCAGTGCACAAAGGTCTGTGCAAGGCAAAGAGAGTGTCCTGGACATGCAGCCCCAGGAAGGGTAAAACCTGAAGCTTTCTAACTGTTCTTAGTACTGTTGAGCTTTTTCTTGCAATTTGATCTCACTGTTCATAATCCATTATTATCCCTGAGCATAATGGATGCAGTCCAACCTGCTGGCGAAGTGCTTCACTTCATAGGTACCTGAGATACACTCAGGATTGGGATGAAAGATTTATTAACTGGGAAGCTATTGAAAATTAGCACAATATAAGAAAATTAGTCTCCTGCAGTAGCAATTTGCCCTGTCGGGCTGGCTGTCTCTGCAAGTAAATGCAAATGGTTCTACAAGTGGTGATAGTACAAGCTGCTTACAAAAATACGTTAAAGATGCACTAAAAATGGGCTTTGTACAAGAACAGTGGAAGGCAGGTAATTCAACAAGCCTGTGCCAGAGACAGCAGAGAGAACACTTTAATTCAGACCTAAACACTACAATATAGCAACATAGCAAGATGACTTGCAGTGAACTGTTATGGAGTTTCCCTAATGACTCTCTGAGAAACTTCCCTCTTCTCCCCAGAGTGATAAAAAAAATCTTGTTTAATTGTTTAAATGGAATATTGAGATTCATGAATAAAATAGCAGCTACATCTGAAGGCTGGAAGGGAAAACAAATAACGCAAGAGCAAGCAATCTGCTGCTATACCTGAGTGCCCCCAACAGGTCACAGCACAGATGAAGCAGATGAGACACGCTAGTGGACGGAAAAGAAGCTGCTAAATAATGTGTAACTGCGCTTCTCTGCTATATCATCTGCTGTGACAACTTTGCAGAATGTATTGGCCAGTTGCTTGATATTTTGACAGGGGAATGATCAATTTTAACAGATCTCTCCTATCGGCTGCTACTGCAAGTCATATCACTGCTCACTTTTTCTTTAGAAATGTTGTGGGCATTTATATCCCTGGAATCCGAGCAAGCCTGAATGGGGGCACCCCTTCCCTTCCCTTCCC
>VYZM01004329.1:11023-21696 GCA_013398915.1 Dromas ardeola | reverse complement strand
AAAACAGAGATGAATTAAAAAGAAAAGTAAAAGAAAAAAAAAAAAAAAAAAAAACACAAATCCAAAAAAACAACCCAAAAAATCCCAAAAAACCTTAAAGGCAATTTATTCAACACCTGAAAAGGGGAGCTACAAAATAGTGCTGCAAAATAGTTGGTGAGGCATTGAAACACTTTCTAGTTGTTGCCAACATCACACTAACACTTTCATTAAGATAGTTATCCACTAATAGCTTAAATATACAGACAGATAATGATGTGCCACTATTTTAAATCTAGGCAGCATCAAACAAGACCAGAGTTAACAGGGACCAGCACTATCACAATAGTGAAATATCAGCAACAGGAGTTATGTGCTGCCCCACACAACCTGACTTAGTTCCAATGCACCCATGTCTCTGTCTTCTTCCTAATTTTGGTTGCCTCCCCTGTTCCCTCCAACCAGCCGTGCTGCTCATCCTCAGCAGCTAACGGTTGGAGCATGAAGATGGCACATGAGCAGGATGTCAGTAAAGAGTCTGTGGTTCCTCAGAGGCTAGGGCAAGAAAGAGAGATAATAGGGCTGGAAGGGTAGTGGGTCAGGGATGAAGATAAAAATGAGGCCCATGAGCAAAGCACTATATCCTCAACCATTTAGTGGCTTCTCCTAGAGATAAGACCCAAAAGAAAGGTGGAGGCAGAGTTGCAAGCTGGGAAACAGGGAGAATGAACACACTCTGCTGCTCAACTCGTGAGTCCCTTTTCCAGAAAAAATTGTAATATAATAGATTTTAGTCACTACTGCGAAAAATTGATTTAATGGAATTGTCTGAAATGACTACTGGTCATTAGTTAATTCAATATAGATTCTTAAGAACTGCATTTCCAGAAAACTATTTCAGTGTCTGTTCAAACACCAGTACTTACAAAATATTAGTTTAGTCTGGATAAGAGACAGCTGAGGGGTGACCTTATTAATGCTTACAAATACTTAAAGGGTGGGTGTCAGGAGGATGGGGCCAGGCTCTTTTCAGTGGTGCCCAGTGACAGGACAAGAGGTAATGGGTACAAACTTGAGTATAGGAAGTTCCACCTAAACACGAGGAGGAACTTCTTTACTTTGAGGGTGGCAGAGCCCTGGAACAGGCTGCCCAGAGAGGTGGTTGAGTCTCCATCTCTGGAGACATTCAAAACCTGCCTGGACGCGTTCCTGTGCAACCTGCTCTAAGGTGACCCTGCTCTGGCAGGAGGGTTGGACTAGATGATCTCCAGAGGTCCCTTCCAACCCTATGATTCTATGATATCCTAAAGTCCTCCTTACTAAAAAAGTTTTACTTCACTTGCTTTGAAATTTGATGCCTGCTCCTTTTAAAGCCACCTCTGCTTGCTAGCTGAATTCTGTACTTGTTTTGCTTCAAACAAAAACTTCAAGAAAACTTTCTCAGTTGCCTCAAAATCTTCTGTCACATTGTTTGCCATTCAAGTTCCCATGTTCATAAGCATCTAACGTATTTCTAGCATATTCCCAACACCATCTTCAAATTGAAAAACCAGTAAGTATCTAAGTAATTTGGCACTTAACTAATCAACTCATTTAAAAAAATCTTATATATCTTGTTGTTAAGACTTTTCAGGAGACCTAGTAACACACCCAACAAGTATGTCTCCTCTGGTTCAACTTACGTGAAATGGTTGATTGTTAAAAACAGACACAGATGAGCAACATCTTTAGCATCAGTGTCCTCATATGAAAGAGCCCTACACTATGCTGTCAGTGTCCACCATAGTCCAAATGCAAACAATCCCCATATATACAAGTCAGCTGTTTCAAAACTCACAAATTATTAACTTCAGTATACAACAGCCTCCAGCACCCCTTCCCTGTGTCCTGTGATGGTTCTTCTCTCCTTCATTTTTTTAGAATGCCTGTACAGCTGCTTCTGAAGCATCTCTGTTTACCTCCCTTCCTTTTCAGCTTTCTGGAGAAGATGCCAGAAGATTGTTGTCACCTGCTTCTAACTGCTGTCAGGGATGTAGAAGAATATGAAGTTGACTTGTTCTTGTGAAGTGACTCCTCTGAAAACTGAAATTCTCTTAAACTTTGCTGAGGGCAGTTTTAACTACCACCAGCATGCAGGTGATGCTCAGATAGCTGACAGATATTGACCAATATCAAGAATGTTTCTATACATCAATATGTTATTCCCAAGCATAAGTGAACAAGAAACAGACTTTAAGCTCTTCAGATGCACCATCATCTGTCATCATGTGACTAAACAAATATTTTAATTATTCTTTTCAAAATATTGTACGTCACTTACATTTTATCCAAACAGCAATAGTACCATTGAAAAGATACTTCAGAGAAGCCACTTTGCAGCCACTAAGCAAAATTCACCTTTTGGAGGTGTGCTCCTATTTGTCCTGAAGAAAGGGGAGACAACAGAGCCCTTCAGACATCCTTAGCAAAGATATTTAGAATGAAACAGGTGCCAGTAGCAAGGCGCTAGAACAGTGCAGTTGGGAGACGTCAACCAAAAGACATGACATTGAAGCTGAAATCTTGGGAAAAGAGACAGGAACTGGGTAGAACAAAATGGATGGCAGCAGGTAACAGCCAGTCAAAGGTAGTAACACAGGAGTGATGCAAAGTGACATGAAGAGTAGTTCCTGTGATAATTCAGAAGAGACCACAGGACAGAAACAGAGCACAGAAGCAGCCTTTTAAGCTATGTTTAGAGAAACTGTAATACAAACTGTTGCTAAATCCAGCACGGTAGCAGCTGAAAGCAGGGACACAGACAAGAGGTATCTTCATTACTACTAATAGCAGCTTCAAGTGACACAGAACTAGAGGGATGGTCCTGCTTCCTGACAAGAAGATGAGATGAAGGGCTCAGCTACTGAGAAAAAGGGCTGAAAAGGCTGGTATGGCAGATTATCAAGGTCTTGCCATATAACCTCAGCCAGAACATCAACAGCAGAAGAAGAGAAATCTAAGAGTAAATTAATTGAGGTCAAGAGTTTATTAGGCTAAATCACATTTAGTTTCATTTTAAAGCTCTCTGTGGACATATCACAAAATACTGAGAGATATTATTGATCTCAGCTTTAGAATTTGACTTTTCTAAAACTGTTTTTTAAACCTCTAGTCATACAAAGTATTATGCTTACTGGTGAACACTGAAGTCCTTTTCTCTTCCAATTCATGCCCTGAAATGAAAGTTGTTCTAGCCAAACTCTAATAATAAGTTTTCAGGTATCAGCAAAGCAAAGAAAACTCATCATTTTCATAGGGCTTATACAAGGGTGGCTGCCAAGTTAACAGTTTGATAAGCCAAATCCTGAGTCTTTAAAATGCATTTTCTTGCATATCATGTAGTCATTTGTACTTGTGCCATGTGATTGTTCAATTAGCGTAAAACACCATAAGGCAGCAGAATTCAGGTTTGTCCTGCATTGAATATGAAGTCATAAATTACATCTTCTTGTAAAAGAAGCATAGAATAAAGATCAATATTCTTAGCAGAAGACCTACTGCTGAGCAAGTTATAAGTAACAGAGAACTCAGAGGATCATCAGAAGTTAAAAATGAAACAAATTGCTAGAATTTGCTAATATATAGATGATCTATTTGCACACATTTGTTTTAGATCTCCATGAGTGTCATGAATTAATAAACAGCTACTACTACAGAAAAAACATTGGTTATAGAAGAGAATTAATTTAGACTGAAATGTTACAAGAACATTTTGGACTTTTTCCTTTATATTATGACTGAATCATAAGAGAAATGGAAAACAGAAGGTATATGAACTTCCATGTTAATATAACAGTCCTTAACTTTTTTTCTTTTGCTTCTTGTTTAACTTCTCTTTGGATTAAGATATTTTGACACACAAGATAAGTATTTTGGATTAAATCTTTGCTTCTAAGAATACATGACTTCCCTAGAAATACTGCATACTCACATGCACATATCCACATTTTGTCTATTTATCTTTATCAAAGCTATTTAGTGCTGCTGATGGCACCTAAAGCATACTTTTTTTTTAATAAAATCAACAGATATTTATCAGACTGTTCCTTTAAAAAAGGTAAGAACTGTTTCCACAAAGTCAAATATTGCCCAAGGCATATCTGAGCTGCATGTAGCTTATCAGCCCGTGTCAAATTCCTCTGGCTCTGCCCACTCAAGCATGTCTGATTCACAGTATTAACCCATCATTCAACTTTAAATCAAGTTCCTCAGTCCTACTCCCCATTTCTCTCTGCTTACAATCTAATAAATGTATTTGCTTGTCCTGCCCTTATGAGCACATTGTCAAAAAGAACTCCTTCACGACTGCAAAAAAAATTTCCCTGTTCTTAGTTAAAACCATACCAGTTCATCCCACCACTAACTTACCGCATCTCTACCATCCTGTCTCTAGTTCTAGAATACTTTTCACACTGAAAATGCACCATAAACCTCTACTAACTTGGAAAATTATCCCAATTTGCACACCTTCAAGGACTCTGGCTGTACTACTTTAGCAACTTTGGGCCATTTGTACAGCATTAGTTTCATTTGAAAAGCAGAGCACACCACCTTTTATTCTACAGAAGCTGTGAGGTATTTAAAAGTCTAGTCAAAAGTTTTAAGGGGCCAGAGACATGACCTTGAATGCCTTTAAGCACATATTAATGCAAGGCCTTTCCCTCATCACTCGTTTTTTTTGACTGGGACTGGTCATGAACTGAGTAGAATGAAAAAGGTCAGATTATACCATAAAGAAACAGTGCCATAGCAACTCAACACATGCTTTCCCCATAGAGCCCTAATTCCAATACAGTAAGCATATCTTGAGTCTGCCTCCTCTACTGACCTTAAAAAAGTTTGCTAGCTTCTCTATTAGGCCCATCTCAGACCATCCAATCACTGCCACTGCTTAACCTCAGGCACATTTTCTCAAGACAAAAATTATAATCCTAAAGCAGGTAGTTTGGGAACACATAGGTTAAAATGGAAGAGTTGCTTGGGAGCACGCACACACATGTGCTCATGGTGATATGAAGTAAAAAATTTGGGTTTTCTTTTCCCCCCACTGAAGTCTGTGGGTCACATTCCCTATTGGTCTTATGTTTACATGCAGAGTTTACTTAAAGGAAGCTTTCTAGTATGAGACATCCTGAACAATACTAAACTATTAACTACAGTTATAAGAATCACAGTTCTTTATAAAGAAAATGCATACCCTGATTTTTAAATACATTCAGAATTCATCAGTTCTCACATACATCAAGGTCCTTAAGACCAGGAACTGACCTTCCCAGAGACCTAATCTCAAACAGTTCACATAATAAAACAAGTGTTGCAACAGAAGCCTCCTTGTCATAGCTGCAGCCCATAACAAAAGCCACCAAATAGGATTTTATAGCTTATTTATAGAGGGAGAAAAGACTTTGGGCAACAAAAGATCACCTTACAGGTAACAGTCAACCTGCCAAAAAACCTTTTCTGAATTTATATTCGTACTTATTTCACATTTCACATGCATCCTAAACTATCAATCCAAGATCAGTTGTTTCAAAGTCCAGTTAAATGTGTAGCAATCATTGAGAGCACAAAAAAGATGCAGAAATTAGCTTGCAGTCCTGCAAATATTAAGAGATTAGCAGCACTTAACTGATTTATTCAATTAAAAATACAAATATTTGGAAAAAAAACACCTCAAACAAAATAGGATAGATGGGCCAAAATGACTAAAACCAATTATTGACAATTTCATAAGAGCAGCATACATCATCTCAGTCTAGCAAAATTCTATTTGCCCAGATTTCAATATTCTTGATGGCCAAGTAAAATAATATAAATTCCCACCACCACCACCCCTTTAGATTCATCATTGAAGTAAACTGTTAGGAAATAAATTTTAGGCAGAGCCTGGTATGCTTTCATGACAAATTCCTAAGGTTTGCGGTTCCTAAACTATCTCATTCTCCTATTCCTGTCTATTTAGCTTTATCTGACGTATTCTCTCTTAATAGCTATACAAGAAAATAAAATTTACCAATACTTCTGTACTATTAGTAAAAAGCTAATTATTTTCCTTAAAAATAGCTTTGACTTGCAGTCTAACAATCTGTTCTATATTGCTTTTACAGCTTTCTCAATTTACTTTATGATGTAAATGTTGCAATCTCCTTAAGGATGTTGTATATTATCTCTGGTGATCAGCAAAGATATAACCTTTCCTGAACTAAAAAGTTATATTCGCCCACTGTCCACAAGATATAGCAAGTCCATCTAGGAGGCATAAATAATAAGAATATATTGCATCTACAAAATACTCAATAGAAGTATCTGAAGCACAAAATCTAAAGATACAGAAGTGACATAGTGCTGTCTTTGTAAGCCTGCAGATGTACCACATTGATGTTCATGATGCTGCTCACAGATTTACTATTTATATAAGTTGCTATTCAGAAACCTATTGTGCCTATGAATCTGAAAATACAGCTTAACAATACTCTTAATTTGTGAAGCAGTAGGGTACACACGCATTTGTACAGGTGTGAGCAACAGAATAAATTAGAAAAGAGAAATACAATGCTGAGAAAGATGCTTAACAGAGAAATGGAAATAGGATGGAGGTATAGAGGCTACAGGGGAGAAGGCAGGGTGTGCAATGTAGGAAAGGAAAAAGAATATATATGAGGCTAGATAAGTGAAAAAGAAACAACAACCAAAGAAATGAGACTAAAGACAGCAAGATAAGACAAAGGTAACAAAAAGACATTTGAAGTAATTAATAGCAAAGAGTAAAATAATGATTTATCAAAATATTTTTAAAGATAATTAAAAACTGGTTTGTATTTAGCACAGCATACAACAGAACTAATAACTAGCTCCTTTAAGATATGGAGTCTGCTCTCTGGAGGTGCAGCAGCAAAAATATTTCTGTATTTCAAATACTTTACTTAATGTATCTAATCAGATAGCAGGCAACAAGTAAAATACTCCAGTAACCAACATTTCTATCCCATGTCCCACTTCCTCATGCTTTAATATATTCTACCAGAACCCTCAGTATTCAACACGTTTTCCTCTACTTTGCTTTTCGCAGCTCCATCCTGGAGACCCTGCCTGCCACTGCACTTCCAGTTTAAGATTTAATGGGACTTCCCTCGAGACCTGTCAGGGCTACACCCTAATCTGCTGGAGAAGTCACTGTTGAGTGACACCCAGATCTCCCCTGGGGTGTGAACATACTGCTTTTGCAGTCCAAGGGAGCAAGAGTCTGGGACCAGGAATCAATACAACCCATTTTAACTAGCAAGAACCACCTAGTAATACCTTGTTTGTATTTCTTGAACGAGTGACACAAGAAACACTTATTTCATTCCACACAATAATTCACCACAATCAGAAGGAGCACAGTAAGGGCAACACCATCTCCCAGCTGCTGATTACATCAAAGGTTTGCAGCACAAATTCAATTTTATGATGTTAATCTCAGCCTGCCACTCAGAAATTTTCTCTGAGGGATATGATTTTTCTCTGGATTTCATTTTAAGAATGATTTTCTTCTTCTACAATCAATAAAGATATGTTTTCATCAAAAGACTCTATCTTGGCAGAATTCAATTGGCCATCTCAAAACCTTTTGGTGACACAGTATTAATTAAAATAGTTTATGTTGCACCTAAGCTGGAAAATAGGGCAGTGAAAACATCAACAACTCAGAACACTTGTGCTTTACGCACTGTCATAAGGTACAGTAGAATAATCTTCACCTCCTTGAAGTTACTGTTTTACCCCATGAACTGTTACATTATTTTAAGCTTGCTAGAAAAGTGTCACAAGATGCTCTTTTGCTAAGTATAAAAATTAAAAATGCCTGTAAAAATACAAATTCCCACTTTCTTTCATTGTTATTAAAGGCTCCAACAACAACAACCAATGATATAATAGCTGTTTGAGCATGTTAGACAACAATTAATGCACGTGAGCTAGCTAACTTGGTTTTAAGTCACATATATCAAGGATGTGGTATATATACAAAGTTTATTTGAAAAAGAAATACACTATACAACTGTGTTTGGAGCCATAAAAGATGTCTTTAAAGAAAAACAACCACATCTGGTTTTACTGTCTGAAATAGTGTCTGAATGTCCTATCAACTACCAGAATAGTTATCTACAGGAAATGAAGTGTTGCTTAAGCACTACACAGAACCACATATATGTGAATTATTTGCCACTTCCAAAGCTTTAAGCATACAAATAGTATCATTTGAGTCACGTTCAATGGAGTTACTTATATTCAAATGGTGAAATGCTTTGCTGAAGCAGAGCTTTAATCAGGTCTCAGGACATTCACTCATCAATTCTTACAGGAAAGCACACATGACAGAAAAGGGACATCAGTTTCTGCAGAATGTAAGCTTTGATTTCTACAAAATTGCATTTTACTGACTTTAGGAGAGGTTTTAACCTTAGTTTTATATACATTAAGTTATGCCTACCTTTATTGAAAGTAACAGTTTTCCACATGAGAAAGTGCTGCTTCCTCATGCTAGTTAAGAGACATCTCCCTACATGTTCTTAATTATAAATTCTTTTATGAGCAGAGAGACATTTATGTCCTTTAAAGAGTCAATGATCCCAACATAATCCCGCATGAATCAAAGGGTCTATCAGGATGGTGTCAACTCCAAGTTTATGGCCTACATAACTTGGAAAGTGTAGAGAGTAATAAACTTTAAGTCTGTGTCAAGACTTCCCATAGATGCAAGCAAAAGTCACATGTAATCTACAGAAGCTTTGATCTACTTTAATTTCCATGAAATACCATATATTCTGTTATGAACTAGCCATAATTAAGCCTACGGAATTAATTCTTGTTTACACTGCTTTAACACAAAAGATACAAAATCTGGCAAGGTCAAGACACATGAAACCTAAAAAAAAAAGACAAAAAAAACCAACACACCAAGAAAAAACTTACACAAATCTGAAACAGAGGCAGTGAATATGCATCAAAGCTTTAAGTCACTCATTTTGTCTTCCTTAAGTGACCTTGAACTCATTTAAGATAAAAAAAACCTGTTGATCAGAGAGGTGATGTTTTTGGTTCAGCTACACTGTACTCTGGAATGTTTAAATAACAAACAACATTGGAATCAGATGCTCGAAATAAAAAAACTAAAACACTTTATCAGCTTTTAGTTTCTGGATAGTGATGCCATAATCACTAACCAGTGCTGTAATCAATTGCATCATAACAAGGATTTCCAAACTCTGAGAATAAGAACTCCTTATTTTTCCATTTTGCTATTTTGCTCTTTGACTACTCTTAATTACCAAACAGGCCTCTCTGCAGTGTTCTTTGCTATGGGGCATGCAGCTGTTTAGTGTAAACAACTCAGATGGATTTATTATATATATACACAGTCAAATCTGCTTAAGTAAAAAGACACTGTTTATTATGAAGCAGAATCAAAGTCCAAAGCTGATTCAATACATTGCAATGCATGGATTGCAGGTTTAGTTACAGTAAACTTCTAATTTTAATACTGAAAAAGTTTTAATGAGAAAAACCCGCTCTTGTCATGCAACCAATTCTACTCAACCGACACAAACCTTTTGAGCAGAACTAGCTCACCACAAGAGCCATTTTTGCAATGAGAATTCCCAAAAGATCATAGTTCTCTACTAGTGGCAATACTGATACGCTAAAGTTTCACGATATATTAAGAAAACACTACTACTGTTCCTAGCAGCAACTAGAAGAGTAATCATGACAGAAACACCGTAAGGCTCTAAGTGAGCCATCCTGATTAATTTTGTAATTGAGCAAGTCTCAAAAAATCTCAAACCAGAACTATTTTCAACAGAAAACAGAACTGCTGTAAAACAAATATAAAATTATTTCTAGTCTAAGGTTTTGCATCTACTTAATAATGCAACATAAAAGCATTTTCCAATTTCAATGAGCTGATATTTTGAACTCGGATGTATCCTCACATTACTGCTTTTCTGCAAGAAGTCCAGCGAATAAGTATAGTTTAAGACAATTAATAGGATGCATATAATTAATTAGATTATCTTGGAATCAGAAGTTTCAGACATCTAACACCATGAGGTTAAATAGTCGATACTAAACACGCAGGGGACCAAGCAAAACTCCCAGAAATTGGATGAAATTTGCCCAAGAAAGAACAACCCGCCGCACCAGTCAAAGAGGCTCAGCGCCCATCAGCAAAGCGCGGTGCTCCCCAGCATCGCCGCTCCTCTTGGTCACGGGCAAAACCCAAACCCACCCTCAGTCACTCTCCTGAGGCGCCCAAGGAAGCAGAGCCCTACGGCCGCCGCCCCCAGCCCAGCCCCGCCGGTGGGACGGGAAGGCCAGCGGCCGGGCTGGCGGCCTGCGGGGAGAAGGACTGGCGGGGGAAGGCGACTGAGAGGAGCCGTGCCTGGAGCCGAGCTGAGTAGGCGAGGCCATGGCACAGCCCCTTACCTCCAGCCAGGCACCGCGAGCGGGGAGAGTACCGAGCGGCCGCAGCGAGAGCGCTGAAGGACAGGGAAGGGAACTGGGACGGGTTTTATGCTGCTCGGGAGCGGCTACACCCAGGCCCCCTCCCGCCCCGGCCGCGCCTCGGCTCCTCACGGCGGCCGGGACGAGGGCGGCGCGGGCCGGCGGGAGCTCGC
>VYZM01004329.1:0-10770 GCA_013398915.1 Dromas ardeola | reverse complement strand
AGCCCAAGGCGAAATACTGAAGGAAAAGAGAGGCCAGAAGAAGAGTACGTGGCGTTAAATTCGGGCTACTGCCCCCCTACTCACCCACCTGCCCCTCTGCACGCCCCCTCGCGGCTCCACAGAGTCATGGGGGGAGGATAGTTGGGTGCCCAACCCGTCCCTCAGAGATTGCTCCCTACTCAGTGACGACGCGCAAGAAGCTTTAAGCGTTCGCTCGGCTTTAAATACGGTGGAAAAAATATTTCCGCTAGCGGGAGTCGGATGGCGGTGCAACAGCAGGTGGTGTTGCTTGCCCTAAGGACGGGGAGCAGGTGGAGGCCGGCGTCGGTGAGGGTGTTCTCAGGGTGGAGTTTGATTTCTCACAGGTGGAGTTTGATTTCTCACAGGTGGGTGCACCATCAGCAGCTATGGTGTCAGTATTTGAGGGCAGGAGACGGTTGAGCTAGGCACTTCGTGATATGGATCATTGAGGATGTGAGTTTCTCAATTCAAGTATTTCTGTTTCAAAACAATAAATAAGCTGTAGTGAATGAATACAGTAAAAAAAGAAATACATTGTATGTTTATTCAAAGGTCAGTCACAGAGAAGCTATGGTCTGCAAAAGGTTCTTGGGAGGAGCCATACTGAACTGGTTGCACAATATACATGTGAGTTCATCTTAACTTGAAATACTTACTTAGAGCCATATATAGGGCTGCAAGGAAAATAATGAGACTCATTGTTATAAAAAAATTTCTTTTCTCTGAAATCATGACTTCCTAAATTTGTTGCCTGATAGTTTTTTGAAATGCACAGGGAGTTGGAAGGTTTTTAAGAGATTTATGTGTATTTTTAGGTATATTTTAAGAGACTTAAGTATATTAAGTATATATATAAATGGTTCTCCTATTTTAATGTAATAAGTATGGTAGCTAAAGTATGTGGTGTTTTTATATTAGTGTTATTATTGAGTTTGCATTTACACTAAGAGTATTTTCCTGAGGTATCTGCCTTGAGATGAGTAGTAATATTCTAACATGTGTTAACATAATGAAAGTCTGTATTTATGGGCTATGCTTTAGAAGTAAGTGAATACAATAATAAAAAAAAAAAAAGAAAAGTATGTAAAGGTTGTAACACTTTGAAACATAGTTCTCCCAAACTTTTGTTTTTGTTTTAGTAGTTCTGTAGTTCAGATTTCAGGAGATTCTTAATGCAATGAAATAAAACCCTTTAAAGATGAGTCTTAAACCATTCCATCTTATGAATGATTTGATATAGGCAAGTTATAAACCCTGAAAATAGAACTTTTATGGAAAGGGTGATGTTTGGTTAGGTTGCATCAGGCCAAGTGAAGAACACTGAAATATATCTTAAGTGAAAACTTACAAAGGTATCTCTTTTTTGGCCTTGCTTCTAGGGATTTTAGTAGTAATCTTACTGAAAGCAAAATGAGATGATACAAGTCAACTTACTTTAAAAGCAATAATGTTATTTTTCTCAGAAAAGATGAACTCTGGCCCTTTAAAGTCAGTGGTGATAACTGGAACCTCATCTAAAGTTTTTGTAGCTAAGAGATGCTTATCAAGAAAGTGAAATAATTGTATGAGACTAAGTAACCTAATGGATAAACTACATACTGCTTGTGCTTTTTTGGCACTTTGTGTGAATTGTGAATTCTGCCTGTGAACCTAAATAAATAATTTTGACAGCCTCTCCTTAATCATCCATAGGTGGAGGCTTCCTTAAGAAAAACTGTCACATACGTTTTAGCACAACTTGACACAAAGGGAAGGTCACTCCAAAGACCTTAATTGCATCCTGTGCTCAGAGAGGGTCATGAAACTGTGATTTCTATTTTGTCTTTCAACACCATATTTGTCACCTTGGTAAAATAACTCATTCTAAAAAAGTTGTACACAATATTAGTACCATACCATTTAAATACATTTAGAGGTGCACATTAAAAATACTGGTTATGAAAGCTACATGTGTCATATAAACTACTTCCACGTGTTAAGAATTATCCCCAAAAAACATGTGGATTTGTTTTGTTATATATATATATATTCCCTATATATATTCTTTACAATATAAAGCATTGTGCTTAAAAATACATAGCTTTTCATCTGTTGTAAATGTGGTAGCATCTCAAATTATAAGTTATAAGCACTGATCCTACCTAAAAATAAAACTTCCCATACCTTGTCTAAAGTTTTAATGTTAGTAATTCATTTTGGAAAGAGCGATTGAACTGCTACAAAGCTAAAACAGGTAAATCATTAAAATAGCATTTTTCAGTAGTGACTTAACACAAAGTATGTTTTTCTGCACTAGTTTAATAAGGGTGATGTTGAACAAATTTCCCAAACCTGCAGCAGTTTTTATGTATATGATTTAACTTTGCTTAAAAGTAATTTAACTTGTACCAAACTGCTAGAAACCGAATGTATGCTAGGATAAAATGCACACATACAAATGTGTACTATTATAGTCAAATTGATTTACCACTAAACTGATGTAACCTATGTCAAAAGTACTCAGGTAAGACTGATTTCAAATCACAGTGTAGGCAATAAAAGTCTTTTGCTGAAAATTGTACTGCTCACATACCACTATTCTTTTAAAAATAATTATTTGATTCTAAAAATAAATTGTGTAATTTATAGATATCACAAGATTTTTAAGATAGCATTTTTCGAGGTTTGGGAACTCTGTTGTAATTGTTTTTTAAGAAATTAGAAAGTGAGGTTTTGATGCATGTTTCAAGAACAAAATCTAGAATTTCAAGAATAATGCCAGAAATGGACTTGTCTTAAGTATGAGAGTGGACCAATTATTGGAATCATTAGCATAACTTTTGCCTGTTATTTCTGAAAGTGTTGATATGACAGTCAGGTTCACAGAAATCTGGTTTATATCTCTTCTTTTCCTGTGAAATGCTCCCTCAGTGTCCCCCTTTCTCACTGTCCCTGGTTTAGCCATCTCATTATTTTCTTGAGCAAACAGAATTGCTGGATGCTGCTCTTATGCTGCTGTCAAATCCAATATAGGCCATAGCAGTTGTATGAAAAGTGATCAGGTGAGGTTAAAGATTTGATCCTTTAATTATTTTTATGATGTTCAGTTTATGATGCAAAAACTGTAATTTTTTTTATGTAAGTAAAAATACATACGCACATTAAGTTGAAAATCTTGTGGCAAAGACAACACAAATACAGGGAGATAAAATTACAAAGATTAAGTATTTGTATATATTTCCCTGTTTTGTGGCGCTGGTTCTTGGCAAGAACCTGCATTATGGGAAAGCAGAATGAACACAGACTTACCAGCCTGCAAGCAGTGATATCAGCTGGGTTTGCATATGAAAACAAACTGTAAGAGTTACCTTAGCTCCAAATACTTTTTATTAATAACTTGTGATGTTTACAGAATATTCTTGAATTGAAATCAATGATGACTCATAGTCCAAGTTAAATGTATCACAAGTTGAAATATCACACCTGACAACTGGTAAGGAAAGGGAGAATAAGCACAAAGAAAATTAATTGAAACTGGTCACACTGTTGAGCTCAACAGATCGCTTCTTTCTATTGGAGAAACAAGAGATCTGTCCTGGACCGCTGGATGCCCACAAGGGAGGGAAGGGCACTTCACAGATAAATACATACACAGGAAAAGGGTGTAGGCATGGGAAGAAACCCTTCTGAAGGAAATAAGACTTCTTTTCAAAAGTGAACTTTCTGCATCAAAGCTACAGTCATCAGTTGCTAGTTGTATTCTTTGGACATTACTTTCACATGCTGTTGCAGGAGGTTTGCATTCTAACTCTAGTTCTCTTCCAAATCGTTGATCTGGCAAGTGGACCACTTCATCTCATTTTATCCAAACATAATTGTTTGTAGCAGAAGCGGTAAAATGAGGTTTTTGTGAAGTATTTTTTCAGATTCTTTTGTTGAAGAGGTTTTATTTTGTCTTGGTGAGCTAGCGCTAGATTCAGAAATGCCAAGTTGCATTGCAGACTTGGGTACTGGTCTACTTAGAGACATTATGCGTCTAATTTCCCCTGTCAGTGTTTTATTTTCCTCATCTGTAATTTAATAAAAATGGTATTTTCTTCCATTATGAAAAGCCTTGAAACCTATTAATGAAAAGCACTTCAAAAAAACTTTGAAAAAAACTTTTATACATATAAAAAGTTGGGCCTGTTTCTTATGATCTGGGGTTGTGTAGGTACCTGTACATTCCTATTTATCACTAAAAATAATCTTGGCTCACTAATTTATTAACAATTCAGACCATATAATAATTTTAGTCTCTGTTGTGATTATTGTCATTCGATAATTAATTTCTCCAGCTTTTTTCCCTTCGGCTCCTCTTAAGGAGTTTCCTCTTCATCTGAGTAGGCAGCAAAGTAGCTTCAATAAACTAAAATATTTATTTGGCCTCAATTAGCAATCAAGGCATGTTTTTGAGATGAATACAAGCTATCAGTAGTTAACAACATTGTTGACAGACATCACATACTGAAAAACGAAACAGCATTAGCTTAGATTACATTAGGGGATAGTTGTCAAATACTGAGAATTTATTGTATTATCTTATGTATAATGTGATGAAATATTGATGAAAAAAGTCACATTTCATGTCACTGGAGCTATTGTTTTCCAAAGATAAGCTATGGGTATGTTCACCATTGGTTAGTCTTCTGGAGACTTAAGAATGCTGTTGATTAAATCAGTGCTTTTATGAGAATAAATGCAATTTCACAAATTGCTATTAGATAAAAGGGTGAGAAGTCTATACCTGTTACATTCTGGAATTAAAGCAAAGCAGTGTTTGTTAGTACAGAATTCAATCTCTTAATGTCTTTCTTACTGGATTTACAAACTGTATTTTATTGTTTTGTTTTTTTTTCTAGAAAAGAATAATGCTGTAGCCACTAGGTCCAAAAATAGGTCAGTTTCACAATATTATTAATTTTAAAATATGAGTAACAAGTACGTGTTTGCTTATTTATTGTTACGATAAAGGAGTGTAATACATGCTTTGAGATGCTAGAGGGAGCAAACTGAAAACAAGGAGGAAAGTGAGATCTTATTAACTGCTTAATTTTGCTCAGAATGTGAAACGTGATTGGTTAGTGTTGAATTGCAATTTAACTGCATTTTAAGCTTCTAGAAGTAACCATCTTGTTTTGTCCTTCTCAAAAATATTCTTGAAAACTTCTTCCTTGCTGTAATTACTCACTTCACACTTTTGCCTTGTAAGATTATTTGCATAAAATAGGTTTAGGTTTTGGGGTTTTGTGTTTTTCTGAGGAAAAGTGTGGAATTCTAAATTAAATTTTAAAGGGAAAAGCATAAGGGAATTCTTGCAACAATGTTTCCCAATTTTAAAATTCCTCATGGTAAGCATCATGACCACGCCTTTTCCAGTATTCTTGTTCCTGTAAGACCACATAATGTAGGCAATTGTGGCAGATATATTTGTTTCTAGAAGTTCCTCACTTTTTACTTTTGTGGGACATGAGAATCCAGGAGAAAGAAATTACCTATTCTGTCTTTCTACAGAAGCAGGATAGGAAGTATTTGGTTTTCTGGTAAATATGTATTTAATGTGTCTTTAGCGTAAAAAGTGATTTTTTTTATTTTTTTTTTTTTAAAGAAAAGGCTGAAAGTGCTGAGCTATTACAAATATTTTAGATATATTCATTTAAGCACTCCCTATATGTTCAGTAAACAGAGATACAAGAAATAAAGATCTCTCATACTTCTTGATTTCCATCATGATTCCACGTCTTTTCTTGAACACAAGCATTTTAAAGTGAGCTGAAGAGAGGATTACAATTTTAAAAATAGGGGTACAGAATTCACACAGATTAAATGCAATCATTGAGTGTTCCAGGAATGGAGAATTTCTGAAAACGTTAAGAAAAGGCACATTAACTTTGCAGCATGTAACTAATTGTAGACTCATAAGATTACCAGGGCTGACTGGGTTAGGAAACATTCTGCTAATGTGCTAAATCACAGAGTAGTCAAACTAAGACTCTTAGTCTGTTTACTTAGAAACTTTTTTTCATTTAAGAGTCAAGATGGAAGAAATAATGAGCCCTATCTAATTCTTTATAGGAGCTTTATTCTACCACCTTTTTTTCATGCAGACCAATTCTGCTGACACCAAGATAGTCAACAAGGTCCAAGCACTCTACTAAATCACAAATCAGAGGGATGACTGTATGTATACAAACATACTTGAAATGATGAAAAATGGCATCTGTTTGAGATTTATATTTAGGAAGAGATACACAGGCCAAAGTAACAAATCTGGTGCATAAGATAAATAAAATTCAATGCTCTGAAGAAAAAATCAAGGTACATCTTCTAAAGTAATTTTAAAAAGTACTGGATATGTTTATTATTCAGATGTGTATTTAAATCAAGGAAAAAATGGACAATATATTTTTGTCATCTCAAACTTTTCATCTGTACTATAAAATACAATTCTGTATTTAAGTCTTTTTTTTTTCCCCCCCTTTTTTGGTAATGTCAAATGTTTAGTGTGCTGTGTTTTAAGAGATAAATAAGATCTGAAAACATCTGAAGTTCGTTCTGAAATGAGAAATCATTACTGTTTTCCAGAGCAAATCAGACTTGAGCCACTAGGTGTCTCTAAATGTAAAATAAACGTAGTCAAGAAGGCAGCTAAGACTACATAAAAACACGTGGAACAGAGATGTAAGACACTGGAAAACATTTCCTTTCATAGGGAACCAACCTGCGCTTTTAACAATCAGTTGCTGAGTAGAAATGCTTGATTTGGCCTCTGATGAGTTTCTTTTGAAACTTATTCCTCCTTAATTGTAATGAGCACAGTTTAATTTTTGCATGGCAGCAAGCAATTTTACAGAAATCATACCACGGAGCAGAGCTACTAACTGTGAAATAAAAACATTAGAAAATCTTGGTTAACTTAAACTTATTTTCTTTTGGAATCTATTTTTTCTTTACAAGATTTGTATTTCTTTGCATTGTTTAAGGTAGCTTTTTTTGATCTGCGTTGCTATAAAAAGAGGACATGCTTTCTGGGCCATGTAACTTCAGTGGTCCAAATGACTCCATGTTGAAGGGACAGTGGTCACAGTGGGGGCAGAATAGTACCCAAATTTAAGGACTGTAATCAGAGTATGTGGTCCTCTTCCCAGTTAGTGTAATGGTTCTTGTTTATACATATTCTCTTTCTATTTATGTAGAATAGTAAAAGTATTTTTCTTTCTTTTTGTAGCATTCTTAATGAGAAGATCCCAAAGCACTGTACAGATGTTAATTCCAACACTATTTTCGTAAGACGGGTAAGGGATAGTTTTTTCAATCTTTATGAAATTGGAGTCAAGGAAGGAGAGATGTGAAGTGACATGCAAATTTGTACACAAAAACCTGAAGGTTAATTTGGACTGAATAATCTATTTTTTCTAAAGCTTAGGACCAAATTAAAAATGATACAGTTTTCTTATTAACTCCAGCTATTCAATTATTCAAAACTTTGAAATTTGTGACACTTATTTAGAGTTGAAATATCACTTTTCTGTAATAGAATAAGAAAAAACCTGTGAGATAAGTCTATTTTTACTCTAATAACCTACTACCTTCTGTGACTCACAAATGACAGGTAGAATATGAATTTATGACAAGTTATTGTATTTTTCTTTGTGTTAAAACTTCAGTGTTTGGTTTTTTTATTGCTGTGGCTTAACTTTTTGTTATTAATCTCCAAAACTGTGGTGAATAGATATTTCAATGAAATTTGTATCTATGTACTTGGTGGTTAATAACACATAACGCTTTGAAGGAGGGCCCTTCCTTTGTTTCCTGTTGGAAAAGGGTAAACGGAGTGCATTGAACTCATTTATCAAGGTGATTCTTGTGAAGCCCAGAACACATCACCTATTATCCCTAGCCATAGTTGTGCCTATCTTTTGGAGGCAAGGACAAAACTGATCTAATTTGTAGTTCCTATCTTCAATATTGCTCATAGTTTCTCAGGGTCAGAAATCAGCTGATTGATTTTCTGCTTATCCTGTCGCTTTCATGATGTATCTCTTGATAGCATATTTTGTTACTGAGTTCATTATTTCTATCTTTTATCACTTATGGAGTCTACTGAAAATTATAATATACACCTGGGGATGCAGAATCTATATTTCTGAAAGGTAGAAATGAACTGGCTGGAAAACCTGATTTTTTTTATTATTTTTTTTCTTGCTTTCCTGGTTGAATTCCTTCTCATTGGTTTCAGCTTTTTGTGTTGTTATGACCACAATAATGATATATAGCTGTTTATCTTTGAATTTGATCTGAAGAGTGCATAATTTTTTCCCATAATAGACAAAAATCTTCTCCCGCTAGCTCTTATTTTAAACCAATGATTGACTTCAAGGGGAAGGCAAAAAAAACAGTGTATCTCCTAGTCTTCTGAGGTGCCTGGCATATTTCTTCATGTGCTCGTGTAAAGAGATACCAATGAATGTTGATCAGCTGAAAATTTCACTCACTAATTTGCAAAGGAGCAAATTCCCTTTCTTCTCAAGGGGAAAATTTCAGAAAAAAAGATAGTTAAAATGTTGGTGATCCAGGGTCAAAAGTTCTTTAAAAATACACATAAGTTAGCATAAAAGTAGACAAGAAAAGATGGCTTCATAATGTTCGCAGATAGAAATGTAGGGGATGCACGGAAACTGTTCCTCCACTCTATATTTGTAATATCAATTGAAATTTGGCTAATTCTTTTTCCCCACCAAGTTTATTTTTTATAATTGTCTTCTATAACTAAGATGTCTTAAAACAGCAATAGTTGTGTTTTCATTTTGCTGTGAAAGTTGAGAGGTTGTCTTCCACATGTTTTTGCAATCAGTATTCAAATATGCTCTGTTCCTTGTTTTCCTTATGCAACATATTATATTAAAACCTATGAGTTCATGACCATAGTTGTTGCATTACAAGTATCCTGTAGGGGAGGAACTTCCTGAGAAGAACAATAGGTAGTATTAATGCCAAGTAGGTAAATAGTCAGACTGAAATCTCCTTGCTTTTGATGAATTAACTGAAAGATGTTGGCAGTCTTCAGTTTGCTAGTATGTGCTATATAAATTCACACAGGGAGAAGTAAAAAAAAAAACAAAACCAAAGACAGATTCTCACTAAAAAAATAATATGTAAGCTCACAAATTAAAATAATCGTATCTTCCTTATATCACTTGAGAATTTGGATTGAAAAAACAATTACATGCATCTTTTGGAAGCAGATCACTCAACAGTGTCAGGTATCAGGTGACACATCCTTAATAACAGCATTGTACCTAATTACTCTTTTCTATTGAATAGAGAGGAGTGAAAGCATAGACAGTTTTGATATAGCTTAGATAAAAACGCAATGTAAACAATTCCTTTTGTTTCTTTTTTCCAATGTATTTCTAAATTCTTTATTCTGCGTATAGATCAGTAATGTTGGGACCTTTTAATTGAAGTCAACTTATAGGACTGAAATGTAATATCAGGCATTAAATAAGAAATGGTAATATGGAAAAGGGAAAACATTGCAGAAGACATGACTAAGTAATTGGGTAATTATTTGAGATACTGAAACTCAGTTTGTGAAACATGCGTGTTGTACTGCAGCTTCTACTTTTATGCCCTTTAGCCAAACACCATCTTGACAGCTTGTTCCAGCTCCGTACTTTTCGTTATTCTTTAGTTAAATATAATACATGCTTTTTCCAAATGAAAGAGCATTTGCACATGCCCTGTTCTCAGTCCACAATGACCTTCTCCCTGTGTTCAAGTATTGTCTGCAAATTTTCTACCATAAAGTCATAACATCTTTCCCAGTTGCATATGTAAGAAATAATCATGACATCACAGTAAATAAACCCCAATGACTACTCTTGCTGCTGGAATCCAGGGATTCAAGGAGAAAATCAGTATTCCACACGAAGAGCCCCTATACTGGGAAGGCGAGTGGGAGAAAGGAAGAAGAGGCAAATTGGCACAACTTCAGAAGGATACAGAGATGCAGCTGTGTAACTTTGACTCATGCTAAGGCTTACTGTGGACTCTATTTACTGAACCTTAAGTCATCAGTGATTAGATTGTTGTTCCAAGTAAATATTTTTTCATTCGACCCACATGCACACTTGGGATCAGATTCTCAGACAGTATGTACCAGTCTAGCTGGGTTAACTTCAGTGGAATGCCATTGCTTGCATAAGGTGGAAACCTGTCTCTAAGACTATAAGACTTCTGTGGGAGATTTGTTCAGAAGACAGATATGCAAATATATTAATCTAAAACACAAGACCAAAAAGTAGTATCTTAACAACTTCACATTATGACATAATAGCATGATCCTAAATCAACAGAAGTGCTAGACACTTCTGGGAGCAGGGTGGAAATCAAGACTACACATATGTAGAGTGACTGTAGACTTTCATGAAATCCTGCACTAAATTTTCTTCAATGTCACACTTAGCAGATTTTTGACCTTGCAGGCTAGCACAGAATCACAAGGAAGGAACCTCTCAAGATCATCTAGTCCAACATCCTTTCTTAAAAACAGGGTCAGCAAGAGAAAGTTGCCCAGGGCTGTGTCCAGTCAGGTTTTGAGTATTTCCAAGGACAAAGACTCCACATCCTCTCTGGACAACTTATTTCAGTGTTAAACTACCCTCACAGTAAAAATGAATTTTCTTGTGTTCAGAAGAAACTTTGAGTTTCAATTTGTGCCCATTGCCT
>VYZM01004325.1:2459-54971 GCA_013398915.1 Dromas ardeola | reverse complement strand
TCAAAAGTTGGCGGTGGCCGCCAGAAGCTCTGTCCCTGAGCTGGTCCCCCCCTGAGGTGTCTCCCACAGAAGCGGAGGGCACCCGCTACCTCTCAGAAATGGTTCACGCTTTCTGTTGCAGCCCTCGGTTCACGGCTTTCTTAGAGCTGCCGTAGTTAAGAGTGAAGCGATCTTGCTTAATTTTTGATTTTTATTATTTGTTTTTGATTTGGGAAGCCAAACGGCGCGTTAGAGAAGATGCTTGCCGTGCGGCCGGCACCGCCGACGGCGGGTCTTCCCCGTCACCTTCAAGCCAATGGCGGCAAACCGATGCCCGCCCCGATGCCCTGGCCCCCACCGCGGCCCGGGGAGGGAAGGGGCCGAGGGGTCCCCGCTGCCGGCATCTCGACGACCCCCCCCCGGCTCCCCCCAAGCCAGACGGGCTGCAGGAGGCCGTCAGAGAAGCGGAGCTGAAGCCCAGCCCGGGGAGGGGAGGGGGGGGAGCCGGTGTTGGCTCGTCCTGGGCTTGCGTGGCACCTTATCTGGTGGCGAGAGCAAACGGCGCGCCAGAGAAACGGCTTTCACAGGAGTTAATGCGTTTCACCGCAGTGAAACGTCCCGGGAATGTGGGATGTCTTCCTCCGGAGGCTGAGGGAAAGGCAGGAGGGACAGGGAGAGGCATCCCATTTATCCCGGGAAATACGGGAAATGCCTGAGCCGAGGGACGCTGGCTGCCATACCACACAGCCCCACAGAAACCGCTCTGTCCTTTGTGTGAAGAAAGGCTTTGTGCAAAGATCAAAAAGGGCAGAAGAAAGTAGGAATTAAACTTTCAGCCCAACGTGCCACTTGGTGAGTGCCCCGCGCCTTGCAGTTCACTCACTGGGAAAATACACTCCCCCTCATTGCGGTCCTCCTTTCCCTCCTCTTGACATTTTTGTTTTCTCTGATTCCCTTCATCTTCTGGGATTTTATGTTTCTGGCTTGTCCCTGCATTCCTTTTGATGCTTTTCTATACACTTTCTTCCTGAAAGTTACTTAATTCATCCTCCAAACTGTTTAGTGCTGACTTTTGTGCGCCACCTTCAGTTTTACGTTTAAGAGGTTACTGAGCTGTGCTTGAATTTTTTGGTTTGAAACTGTGCTGGTTTGGGAAGGGCTTTAAGGCCAGGAATACCAGTATGAGACAGGCAAACTGGTGCCAGGCTGGTGGAGCACACGCGTGTGCCTGGCTCTGTAGCAAGGCTGTTTGGTGCCTTAGTAGAGACGGGCGATTTGAAGGGACCTTAGAGGGGATGTGGCAAATGTTACAGTGCCTGTGGGCACAGCCCTTTTTCTGACTCCCTTGGGCTCCATTTGGTAATTCTCACCATCACCTTCATTAGGCTCCTTTATGAAACGTTAATTTTTGTTTTGTTCCCAAGTTACTGGCTTGTCGGTAAATCAAACAGAAACACACCCACTAAGGAAAAGCATATAGCATAAATAAAAACATATAAATTTAAAAAAACCAAAAGAATGGTGGAAGCAGCACCTAAAGCAAGGACTTTGTAACACTGGACTTTTTGATATGCTTTGAGCCGTGTGGCTACAGCCTTGCCACAGCATCTGGCAGGGGAAATGCTTGTTTATGTTTATGTATGTATATATATATACATACATACATATATACAGTATTAAGCAGCACCAGAGCACAGGCTGGAGCACTGAGTCTCTGCCACCATTCCTGGCCCACTGTTGAAATGCTCCTTGGCAGCCCTTGGGCCCCCATCACCCACCAGGCTCCCAGCCAGGGGTTACTCCAGCCTGGGAACTACGTTGCCTCCTCCTTTTGGAGGCAGGGAGTGCTCACACATAGGGACAGGCTCCAGATGGACCATGGCAGCTGGCCCAGCCCTGCCAGGGTACCTCAGCAGGGGCTGCAGAGGCAGCAGGCACCTCGCCTGGTATTGCATGGCCTGGAGTCCTCTCCAGGAAGGCTCTTCTGCAGCAGGCCAGAAGCAGGGCAGAACCATCCTCTAACACACGAGCCTCGTAGCTTGAGCACTAAGGATAACAGGTAGCTGCGTGTAGGTCTCTCCTTTTAAGAGTTCAAGCACAACTGCTGGCAAACAGAAAGACCTGGCTCTGCTTAGTCTGGAGAAGACTGAGAGGGGATTTCATCAATGCTTATAAATATCTAAATGGCAGGTGTCAAGAGGATGGGGCCAAACACTTTTCAGTGGTGCCGGTGACAGGACAAGGGGCAACGAGCACAAGCTGGAACACAGGAAATTCCATCTCAACATGAGTCAAAACTTATTTACTTTGAGGGTGGCAGAGCACTGGAACAGGCTGCCCAGAGAGGTTGCGGAGCCTTCTCTGGTGACATTCAAAACCCGCCTGGATGCGTTCCTGTGCAACCTGCTCTAGGTGGACTGGATGACCTTCCAACTCCTACCATTCTGTGACTCTGTGACTCTGTGAAACCAGTACCTGGTGGGCAGCAGACCCATGTCTACCCGCTGTTTATAAGTTTTGGCTTAGCAATTTATTTTATACAGTAACTGCCAAGTTCTGTGAGGAGGGATGAGATGTGAGTCTCTCTCCTCTCCTATCAGGGCTTTCCCCATGAAGGGACAGAGGACCAGCCACCTCTCACCCGTGATCAGCGCTGAGCTTGCCTCTGCCCCATCCTGTTGTGGGCTCTGCAGAGTAACCTGAAGGCTGATTCTTACGATGATCTCTGAAGAGCCTATCTTTTTTAAGATAAAATTTAAAGTATGTTTGTTACTGTGTATTCTATTACTCTATTTAAATAATTATACATTTCACTGACATGAGGATAAAAATGAAGCCTGGGGACAAAATAATAAAGATAATAGCAAACAGGTTAAGTTTACTTCACATACGAATTTTAAAAACATATATAAAACTATAACGATTATTTCAGAAGTGGTTAATGACTCTGGATTCATTCTTGGATGCTTAGCTTCACGAAGGCTTTGGTTAGCCCAGAGGTGTATTTTTATTAGCATTTTGAAAATGTTTTTCTGTGTGCAATCATTGAGGACTCTTAAATAATTAATAAAGACAAGGATGGGGCCCCACTTCCATCTGCTGCCCACTGGCTCTTCTGTTTCCCTCTGGGCAGCAATGACATCGTGCTCAGGAGCAAACTGCCAGTCAGAACAGCTTTTTTTTTTTTACACTGAGAACTGAGGATGCTGATCTTTGGGATGAAACCCAAGGCGAGATTTCTGGAAGCAGATGATGACTTCCCATCATTTCAAATCCTGTTTCTGCAGTCAGCACTTGTAGTCTGAGGGCTCACCCGCCCGTTCAGTCAAGAGGCCAGAGGTGCTGCTTCCTATTCCAGGGGCACGCATTTTGTAGAGAAATATGTAGCTTGGGGTAAGCGAGGTGCATTTTTCTGCTTCGTATAAACATTATGTTAATCCTGAATGGGAAGTGCCCGGTCAGAGCCTGCCTGTAGTCATATGGCTGTTGTTGAACGTGTGGCTTCTGTTATTCCTGGCTCTGCAGTTGGTGAACATGCTGTTCCTTCCACTTCCTTTGGTAATGGTCATCTGCACTTTTTGAGGGTAATCCAGGGCACCACACACACACACTGTAGCCATTCTTAAAAAAAAATAATTCTTTGTCTTTCCTTCATGCACACTTACATTTGCACACAATATTTGCAATGCTTCATACATTGAAAAGACATTTTCTAATTAACTTTATAAAGGGATGGTACAGTGAATTAAGAATTTAACCACTTTAAGCCCTTATATTTGGAGGAGAATGGGACAAACAATATCTCTGGGTTAGAAGTTAAATTGGTACCTTTTCTCTTGATTGCTGTGATACACGGAGAGAAAAAAAAAAAAAGAGAAATATTTGTAAAGAGGCACAACATGCAAAGACCTTGTGTGACACACATTTATTGTTATTCCAGAAAAGTACATGTTGCCAAAACTAACCAGTGTCTGGCCATTTTGACAAGCAGAAATGTGTCACTGATGCATTGCCCAAAATCAGAATCATGTAAAACCATTTTTAACTCTTTTATATTTCACTGGGATTTTGAATATCATAAACTAATGAAAGTCTAACCTAGCAATAGTTTATTCATTGAAAGAGAAAAAACATGAGTTTGCTGAGGATTATTTAATCATCTCTAGGGCTGGTTGAAGAGAGACACCAATTTCTAGAAAGAACAGTCATTAAAACACCTCTTACTAGAACCTTTTGTTTAGAAAATTTTTATCAGAATTTTAATAGCAGATTAGTAAACAGATTTATGATATCAATTATATCTTTATTTAATACTGAGATTCTGATAACACTTAGAGGTTTCAGAAAGAATTGGGTTTCTGTTATGTTCAGTGCAATATGGACTTGCAGAAGATTAATAGCTGATCCAGGGAAGCTTATCATCTCTAGAGATTAAATGTCTCTTTTTTAAAATGGACACTATTGTCTATAACTTATAGTAATGAAATTTCATTTCAGATTTCATTTCAGCATTTATCATAGACTTTTGTGTGGTTTTAAAAAATATTTTATACTTATATATGTTGATATTTTGCTGGTTAAAAAAACATAACCATTTGTGTTGTTGAATCACTAGTTTTTACATTTGGAATTTGATTTGAACTCCAAAATTCATCTCCTTTGGGGTCTCAGCCAAAACTTACACGAGTTGGTGGTAGACTTGGCCTCTGTCTTTTTTGTAGTTGAATTACTACTCACCTCCAGCAAAAGATGGGGCTGCAAGTATTTTCCTCCCTCTTTATTAGCCCTTATTTTTTTTTATTTTTTTCCCCTTCAGTAGTTATTTGAATACATTTTCTTACAGCAGGAAATATCTACCACAACACCGATTCACCACAACTCCAAGCTATGCACTGCTAAAAACACCACCACTTCAGTAACTGCACGTCAGATGTGGAAAGGATGGGAAAGGGGCAGAGCTGAAAGTAAATTGCTTGTATTTTTCCTCCTCTGGAGGCAATGGCGAGCACCAGCCTTCATTCTTCCTGCAGGGGGAAGGAGCTGTGGACAGTGTGTGGCATCACAGAATGATGGCTGGTTTTGGCTGGTGTCTAATTTGTGTAAGTGCAAAGGGGTGCTTGGTAAGACTGCTTAATTCTGCTTGAATCAGCCAAGAGCAAGTCTTTTTCATGTGCACATCCTTTGCAACAAAAAGGATCGTCTAAAATTAGAATTATTCAGAAACCCATCCTTAGTTGGGTTCATCACTCGGCTCTGCTTGGGCAGGTGACTGGAGGGCAGCCATGGATAGGAGGGCAAATGCAAAGAAACCACCTGCACTTGGATGTGTAAAATGATGACTTCCTTGAAGCATAATGGGTAATGGGCACAAACTTGAACGTAGGAAGTTCCACCTAAACATGAGAAGGAACTTCTTTACTTTGAGGGTGGCAGAGCCCTGGCACAGGCTGCCCAGAGAGGTGGTGGAGTCTCTGTCCCTGGAGATATTCAAAACCCAACACGTTCCTGTGCAACCTGCTCTGGCAGGGGGGTTGGACTGGATGATCTCCAGAGGTCCCTTCCAATCCCTACCATTCTGTGATTCTGTGACTGTGATAAAAGTCTTCGGCTGGGTAGCTGTGTACAGCCACAGACCGCTTTTGTTGGTGAAATACGTGGTTACCTTTGGCGGTGAAACACTGCTTTTTCAGAGGAAGATGCTTTTTCAGAGGGTAGATGTTTTCAAGGTCCTCTGCAGACTTTTCATATTTTATGTTCTCTGACCAGGCTTTCGTGTGGCATATTAACAGCATGTTGGCTTTGCTTTTTGTGAGGTTGCTCTTCGAGCCATTTCAGCATTGGTATAAAGGGAGACAAGCCTGGTTTCTTTTGAAGGAACAAAAGTTTGAGAGGAGAAAGCAAACAGTATGTTGGCCTCTCACTCTGCCAGCTCCCGTTAGTTACAAGAGACGATTTATTATATAGAGAGTATTCAGCACAGTGTTGGAGTGAAGAATCAATTTCTTTAAAACTTGTTTGAGTGAATGGTAGTTTTGAGCCACCAGAGATTTCTGGTTTAGTCCCTTCTGTTTTTATTTATTCTATTTCCTTCTTTTAATACTGTATTCTGTCTTAGTAAAAGGGTCTTAAAAACTTATTCAGATCATGAAATCAAAAGAGAGGAAATATTTTCCCCTCCAAAAGAGCAGAGACTAAAAGAAAGAAAAAAACAATGCTTCTTTTATTTTAAAAAGTCATGCTGAATGATGAATACAGATTTTCACTTTGGTGCAAACTTTTTTTTTTCCTGTCAGCTATCAATAGTTTGAAAGAGATATAAAACATTTTGAAATAAGAAGTCGTGCAGAAACTGGTGGGTGTGCATTTTTTTCCCCATGGAGTGTGTTTTTAAAAACAGGTGTTGTTGTAACCCTTTGCAATAAAAATTTAAAATGCTCTATTCACATTTAGACGGCACATTTTTGTAGGACTAAGGTCTCTCTGAACTGCTAAGTTCAGAAGTGTTTGGAAAAATATTAAGAGTAACATGGCTTATGATGGAGTTGTTGGAATTGTTTAGGATGACAATGTTTACCTTGATGTCTCTGAGACACACACCCTGCAAAGGATTTAAAGGCCTTAAACCCGTACGCTTTGTTCTCAGATTTTTGTTTTAATTCCTTCTGGTTTTACTGATATTTTTTTCCTTTCTTTTGACACTGTTGTCTATGTTGGCTCTTAAAATCTTATTCAGATCATGATATCAAAAGAGAGGAAGTATTTTCTTGTATCTTCCAGCTTGGCAGGGGGACCGGTTAATTCTTAAAATGTGAGTGTGGCATGTGATTTGAAGTTTTTATTTTGTTATCTCAAGTATTATCACACACATTTATTTGTATGTATCATAACTTTTCCTACAGTGAGGTATGTAATTTCTTTTTGTAGTAACAACTAAGACACAAATTTATTATTGTTAGAAGAGTAAATAATAGATTATTGATTTATATCTGAACCAAAATTTGAAGCATTTTATTTCAATTTGATCCCAAATTAATTCTTTTGTTTTATTCTTTTTTTTCCACATCAAGGTTTTAAATAAAAAAAAAATAGAATTTTGAGTTGAAAATGTGGCCAGTTTAATTTTTAAAGCATCGATAAAACCCCCTGCTTTTCTGAAATGAAACATTGGATTTTGACATATTCTGATATTACTACTAGTTAAAGATAGAAGATCTGAATTGTTTCACCAGATTTAATCTTACTTTGTAGAACATCTCCCTGCAGTTCTGTTTTCTGAATAATTCACTATTCATAAAAAGTAAAGTTCCTCAGGTTTTTTTTGCAGGTTTATGCGTTTGCTTATGTCTCCGAAATAAGTTCAGTAAGAAATGTTTACATATACCAGTTGATGTCGTAGCTGGTTCTAATGCACAAAGTAAAACAGGCATGCTGAATTTTTAAACTCAGTGTGTGTAGAAGTACCTGCCAAGATGGAAAAATTAAATCATTAAGGAAAATTTTGTTTTTCCAAACTGCAGAGAAGTAATTAACAGGAACATAAAAATTATCAAAAGCTTTATTTATGTCTTAAGGGTGTCGTAGCTATGAAGGTAAAGGGAGAACAAAAATGTAATAGAAAGGAAAACATGGATGAAATACGAAAGACACAAGGATAAATCAATAAACGGAAAAGGCCAGTCACTGAGGAAGCCTTGAGGTTCCCTGGTGGGTGTCCCTTCACTTTTCCTTTCCAAGCAAGCTCAGGCCACATGTAAGGGGTGGACATTTGTTGTGGTAGCTGTGCGTCCTGCAAAGGGTTGTCCATCCCCAGACACCCAACAGCCCTACCCCAATGGGCGGCTCAGGCTGCTGGGAGGGGGACGGGGACCTTTGGGAGTGTGCTTGATCTGTCAGGGAGGCTACCGCTACCCCTGTGTTGGAGAAAACATTTTGCTTCTCCACTGGAAAGTGGTCCTGGAAAGAAAAATTTTTGGTTGGCCATGTTTGAAAAGGTGAACAGAGAACATTGTCTTCTAGGCAGATATTAGGATAACAGTTCCCTGATGCCCTGGTTACTTAACGAGCCCAGGCCTAAGCCAAGGCGACCTTTGAGTAAGGTTGGACCCTTACTTAGCAGGCAAATCAATGATCAGTACAAACAGGTTAATCTGTAGTTAACACTTGCGGGACTCAAGTATCCACAAAGCCAAGTACTTCTTGTTTTTCAGCTGCCAGTGGCAGGCGTGGCAGTCTCACATTTTTTTCCATGGATTTGGCTCTCCAAGATATCTGCTTTTATTAGCAGCATTTGACCTCTCTGTAATGAGGTGACCACATTACGGCTTTGTCAAATTTCTTCCCAAGAATGGTACTTCATGTTCAGATTTTCTGTTTATGTCACACAATATCACACAAAGAGCCACTACAAACCTCAGAAGTTGATTTATTGCAAGTGCTTCTTGCTGAGAAAGATTATTTTTATTTTTTTGTGAATATGCGTCTTTTTAACTTTTACAGGGGAGGATTACATTCTCAACATTTTTTTTTTGTTTGTACTGCAGCCATTTAATTAATATTAATTTGTTAAATTAAAATTAAGAATGGCTTCCAGGAAATGATGCTAAAGGAATGCTTAAATATGCTTTTTAAATGTTTCTGATCCAAATGCCGACAATTTCTTAAAAGAACATTAGTAGGAGGTCCATTCTTCAGTTTTATAAACATTTTTTTGCCTCACTAAAGCCCACAAGACCTGGGATAAGGCCAAGGTAGACCAAAAACAAGTTGGCTGATACGTGTGCAGAACTTAAGGCCAATATAAATGCATCTACGAAATGTATGTGTATGAAAAATCTAGGGAAAACAGTTTGAAGACGACCACCAACAAATAGATCACACATGAATATTTCTTTCATGTGCCTGAAAGAGAATCATTGCAGAGACGTTGAGACAGTTTTATTTGTAGATTGTAATTTACTATGTAGCAGGAGAGAAACCGGTGTTTTACAGACGTGTCTAATCTGAGAGATGCAAAAAATAACCTATTATGGCACATCTAGAGAAACATTAATTTTTTAAAGAAGAAATTTTCATAAGTGAAGCAGTTGTTAGAAGGCAATAAATATACATCTAAACTTATGATGTTACTTTGTAGCATGTCTCTGAAGAAATGTTTAATCATTTAGCAAAAGTTGTAAACATTTGCTAAGCCAAACTGATTAAATATGCGTAAGCTACCACTATGAATGCTGTACTTCATCAGAAGAGTTTAATAATGCATTAGGTGCTTGCGAGATATCCCAAATATAAGAAAAAACCTGCTTCCCTCTGGTAGGTAGAAAATGAAAGTGGTGTTAGTAAAAGACCCGGGGCCTGTAACCCATAGTCATCTTCACGTGAGTCGTTCTGAAGGCCGTGACAGTAACCACTGTTCTGTCTTCGCAAGGGTTGCAGATTTGTACTGTTTATTAGGATTAATTCTGTACTCCAGCTTTCAAAGGGAAATGTCACACTAATGCCAGCATTTATTGGTATCCAGCAAAATTTAGAGACAATGAGTCCTTGCTCTTTCAAAATCAAACACTCTGTGAAGCAATTCTTTCCCCAGAAAGGGATTTGATCTCATTGTCGCATCTGGCATATGCAAAGCCACATCTAACCTTTTTTTTTTTTTCCTTGCTTCCAGGAGAAAAAAAAGCCTAAATGCAAAAACCCCAAACAAACAACCACTCCTCACAACCCCAGCTACAAAAAATATATTGTGCTCCAACTGTCCCTCCCTTGCCGAGTTTCCCTGTTCTGTCCTTTGTTCTTGGAGATAATGCTTTCTTTTCATTCTGAATAATTATTAGATATGTATTTTAAGTATTTTTTTCATAACGAACAACTGTTAGTTAGCTTAAAATCCTCTACTCATTTTTAAGTTTTTATTTTGTGATCTTGCAATTCAACTGCCGTAAGAAATTCAAAGTCCAAACTGGGAGAATTTCATGGGGACATATATAATAACTAAGTTAACTAAGTTAATTTTCTCGCTAGGAAACACAGTGATAAGACATCATTTTGAAAGGTTTTGAAGAAAACAGAATATGTATAGTGTATTTCATAGTGTAAGTTTTGCCACATACTTCAAATACAACGATGCATTGTACAAATACAAGATGACCCCCTAATGTTGTCAAGCCGTTTCAGATGTGATACACATGGATGCCATTGACTGGTAGAAACTGTAAAGATCAAAATGTTCATTTCCACCTTATTTTGGACTGCAAACTTATCTTTGACTTTCTCTGCAGGTAATACAGATGACAATGACATAGAAGGAGTCTCGTTCAGATGTGCTTCACTGAAAACAGAGGGAATGCGGGGAGCCTAGCTTTCCCTTAACTTGGGAACCCCTTGCTAGTGTGGCTGATGTCTGACAGAGGGAAGATGGCAATTTAGGAGATGCTAATCCCCTCTTCCGTAAGTAAGTGCCTTTACTGGTCCTGTGCCTGTGACCCCATTTGTTTCCTGTCATGCTGGGGTGACCCAAGGATTCTGGTCAGTCATGAATATCCTGTCTCCACAACCGGCAGGAAGCAAAACATGGATTCCCACCATGTGTAAAGCTGAATTCCACACGCCACCGTGGATGTGAGTTACGGAGAAGGCAGTTGAAAGTGTGAGATGATTTTGCATCGAAAGTTGAAATTGGGGTGGTGGTGATAGCATCAGCCAGTTGGCAGTTTTCATATGCAAGGGAAAGAGCGGATGATAGTGGGTGAAGGAGCAGTCAGGAAAACTAGAGATGAATCTACAGGTGTTATATATGTAGTGGTGGATTGGAGGAAGTAGCCTGTGCTACATGTCAGTGTATATACATGCATTGGCTTTTTGTGGGGGCATTGAACAAACTGACACATGTACTTATATAAATATATCTGCATCTACACATTGTATATAGACATGTAGTTATAAAGTCTCGAAACTACAAAGGTAAACATGATGGGTAGGCAGAAGGGTTTCAGCATGTTTATTTTAAGGGTAACAGAGCAAATAGCAGGCAGTGAAAATGTTAGCACTGACAATTTTAGGGGCAAAAGAGTTTTCAAAAGTTTTAGCATTGTAGATGAGGCCTATTGCTATAAACTTTTGCTGGAACAGCACTTAGTTGCAGATGTGATTTTTCATGTCTGATATTGGTGTGGCAACAAGATGTCACCTGGAGTTTGGAAAGAGCAGCAGTGAATTGTTGGCAAGGAGGGTGGGACCAAGTGAGAAAAGCACGGATAAAGGAAGAAGCAGAGAACGGGGTGTTGAAAAAAGATGACAAGCGGGATACAGAAGGAGAGAAAAGGCAGGGATAAGACAACAGGCTGGATATGCTGTATTTGTTGTTTTTTTTTCCTATTTATCATTTGAAGCACTGATCTGATTCTACTCAAACACTTCGGAGCTTTTGTCCAACCAGGAGTTATAAGGAGGAATAGGCAGACACGGTGAATATTTGTTGACTTAATTGGAGTATAATATTGTTAATAAGGCAAAAGCCTTTTAGCTACATGGCAAAGAACCAGGATTAAATAAAACCCCAAATCCTCTCTGGCTGCAATATCAATCCCAGATCAGTCTCAGGGAGTGAGAGTTGTGAAAGCATTAAAAATAATCTAAAAATAAAGACTAAAATAGCTAATTTTACTACGTTCCGTTTAGGTACAGAAGCACCATTTAAACTGCTTGTTCTTACAGCCTGTTTTTGCAGCACAGTCCTTCTTCAAACAGGCAGCCAGGGGCCAAATGACTATTGAAAAATGCATGGAAGGGCTGAAAGAAAAGCCAGTCTGAGGATGCGGGCATTTCCCTCGCTGCTGGTCTCTGAGCTAGGAAACTTTCTCTTCATTCAAAAAATTCCTCATAGCAGCTAGTTCCCAGGAGCCTGGAGAAGAGAGTTGCTTCTGGGAAAGAAGGATAGGACTCATCTATCAACAAATAAAGGGGAGAGGTTCTTAGGAAAAAATTTTATTTCCCTCCATCCAGCGTTTATTCAGTGTTTATTGTGCAAGTGCATAGACACCGCTTTGGTCTCTGTGGATGGGAATGCACCTCAGGTACAGCTCTGCTCTCCCACTTTCTTCTGGTGGAGAGTGGCTGCTTTTTTTTTTTTGGCGTGCACGTGTTCTTAATTTTATCTGAAAGGTACCTCTCTTTCCTCTCTGTAATTGAGGTCCTGCCGCGGAGTGACACCATCATTAGAAAAGTGGCCTAGAAGGTGCTGTGATACTAGTGCTGGAAGAGCATGCTTCTGCTGTGGGAAGCTGCCACGCGGTTTCTGAGCAGAGATTTCTCTTGTGAATGTCTCTGACACCCATCACTTGGCTTTGACGGAGTCGTTTAGAAGAGGACTGGTTCAGTGACTTACACTGAGAGGACAGAGAAAGGGAGGGAAATAGTTATTTAATATTGCAAGAGATTGTCTCGGTGTGCATATTTAGCTTCAGGGACACAAAAAGAAAGGAAAAGAAAAGTATTTTAATGATTTTTAAGGATTTTGGAACTTCACTGCTTTCTCATGGGTATGACAGAGAGACCTGTATTCTCTCCGTTGTGTATATTGTGCGTATAATTGTTAAACACGGGTGTAGTTTCACAATACTCTGCCTTTAGGGGCAAAGCCAGATAAAAGGGTCCTCTGTGTGTGTGTCCCCCAAGCTGCTGGCAACTCGTCATCCTGCACTACTACGCACACCCCCCCCACGCACAATGGCTTGTAAGGCCACCCTGACAGGATCTGAAGGGATCCAGGTTTAAAATAACCCTCCCAAAGGGTTATTTTCAGCGATCCGGTTTACCCAGTGCTCCCACAAGCAGTTGCTGTGGCATAACCGGAGGGGGGAAGCTGCGGCGGAAGAGCGGGACCACGCAGCCGGAGGTGGGCAGGAGCAGCTGATGCCAACGTCTTGTGGCCCTGCGCCGGCCGCCCCAAATGTGCCATTAACACCTTCGCAGCTACAGGGTTTGATCCCCCTCTTGCTGAAAAGAAGAGGCTTCTTTCTAGTGATGTTAACCTGGCGCACGAAGGAGGCGGTGGTGGTCTTCTCCTCACCTCAACTCACTAAAACCACAAAGGTCGTTTCTTGTTGGATTTTTTTTTTTTCTCTGAGAATACTTTGCTCTATCTTTCCTAATTAATAATTGTACAATTATCTTACATGAACCACCCTCTTCCAAATTTGCGTTTGGGATTGCTTGTGTTGATTGCGTATCCTCATGTAAAATAAGAAATCTGCAGGCAAAAATTAGCAACTAAGAATATTCTGCCATAAACCAACACAAAATTCACTTCTGATTTGAGTGCACAACTAAAGCAGATGTCTTTAGAAATTAATAGAACTTTTCAGATGTGTTTAAGATGTTTGAAACCTCAGCTGAGTGGGTTTTCTATGTCAACGTTTTTTTTTCTGTTTCTGAATCACAAAATTGGTTAGATAAAAAGAATTTATTAAATTATTTTAAAAATAGTTTTTAATTTACAATTTTTACATTTTGAATTTTAAAAGTAGGTATTCGGGACATATTCACTCAGTCAATCTTAAATTAACTGAATTTGATTTTTGAAATATTTATTCTCATGAGGTGGGACTCTTAATGTCTTGCATGTCACTTAAGTGTCACATGACAGAATATTTTCGTAATATTAAAATTGGAAATATTTACGGATAGTCCATTTGGCCGGGAATAGAAAGCTTGTGAAGGCGTGTGAGAGCAGGAAACTTGAATTCACTCAGCTTGAGTGGGCCCATAGGAAGCAATGCCTGCCCTCCAACCTGGCCAGCTGGGCAGATATAGAAACCACCATACAAACCAAAAGCATTGGGCCCAAAGAAAAAGAAGCAGAGGGAGATACATCTAATTTCATTATGAATATTAAAGAATGTGTAGTCTTTTAATTTTTACCTGCTCAGTAATTTAATATGAAAATGCTGCTTGTATTAATCTGTTATAATTGAAGAGCTGCCCTAACTTCCAGCTCTTCCCTGTCTCATAGTCTTGTGGTTACAAGGTCTGGTTATATCTTCTCTTCTGGACCTCAACTGTATTAATCCCTGAGCTTCAATTCATAAAACTCTCCTGAATCAGTTTGATATCACCAGACCCCTTCATCTGTCTGCCCTTTATCTGCAGTTGTGGAAGAGCGTGGTCGTTCGCAGGCACATCCAGCGCTTGGACCCAAGGGGATGAAATTTCCTCCTCGTGGTCGCATCAGCTGCCTCCTCCCTGTTGACCTGTTTCACATATATTGCACAGCAGCTTCCTCTCTGTGGAGAAAGAAATTCCCTTGTCTCCTCATATTGGCATCAGGTTGCTCATGTCTGCTCTGTCGGATCTTCAACAGCTGTATCCTCCCAATGATACGTACAGAGCAGTCAGAAAACGATCCTGGGGATTAAAAAACAGTAGGTCTGCTGTTTAATAGGTGCCGACCTACACAAGGATGAATTTCCAACCCTCTGACCACCTGTCATTTGCATCAAGTGCCGTGGGAGTTAAACCTTACGGGATTTGGCCCAGGAATAATGGGAGCAATTTGTAAAATGGGTCGTCAGAAGTGAAGTTCCCCGTGCAAGCTGTTCCCAGCCTGCAAAGTCGTGCGCAGAAAAGCTGAGATGCTGATAGAAAACTTGATCCTTATGCTGCGAAAGCGACTGGGTATCAGTGTGGGTGTAAAAATATTTTCTCTGGTGCTTCCGTTGCATTTCAGCAATGTTTAATCAGAAAATTATTTTAAAGCTATACTAAAAGGAAATTCAAGCAAAAAACTGCTGGTAAAATTATTAAAGTTGCAGTTGATGGGTTTTATTATACTTGGGAATATGTTAACTGACATTCCAGTAAAAATCGGGTTCGTTTTACTATTTTGTCATTATTGGTATTAGGATACCTACAGCTTCAACAGTGGGGGAGTTTGCTATTTTTCTGAGTGCAGATGATGTTTCAAGGAGGGAGCAGAGATATAGGAAGTTATATTTCCATAGACTTTTAAGTATATATTAATAGAAGGATCATGTGTTGTTTGTTTTTTTTTTTGAAGGAGGATAATGGTCCAAAAGTGGAAAGTTAAACGTCTTACAGTGTTGTCGAAGAGGTCTATGATGTTACCATTTTGATGAAGCCGTTACAGTGCCAGTAATCCCTGCAAAAATAATCTGTTGACAGGCACTCACAAAAATGAATAGAAAGAAGCCAACAATCACAGTTATAAAACACAGCTTCTAAAAACACATTTCTAACACTGATGTGTTCATTCAAAACAGCAGCAGTGGCTATGCTCATCTGAGATCAATTCTGATACTGAGAATTACTTGGAAGAAAATGTGAAGTTAGCTTTTAAAATTACGAAAATAAAACTTCACGAAAGGAGTGCTAGTCATCAGGAATGGCTTTTGAGTCCCGAGATGATTTTCAGTATGCTAGGAGACCATACTGAATATCAGTTTAAAATATTTTGTTTTTTTTTTCTAATAACAAATGACATTCCCAATTCCCGAGAGCATCTCAGAAGGAAGATCTGCAGGAGTGTAGGGGTGGTTCGGCAGACATGTGGAGCTTCTGGTCACACAAAGCAAACTGACTTTAATGCAGCTCAGGTATGGCCATCGTCATGATTAATTATACTCTGAATTTCAACATCACCTTACAACACTTCACTTTACAATCTCTCAGGGGAAAAGGAAGAAGGGGAACAGAATGGGTCTCGTTCAAAATCAGACTTCACAGTGTACACAGACATGGCTGTGTTCCTGTCCATAGAAACAATGTGAACACCTATGCAAACACGGGTGATTAAAAATATGGATATAATCTGTATGTCTAGAAACCTGACTCAAACCTAACAGGGACTTCTAACTTAAGAGAAAAAGGTTTAACTTTCTGATCTTATATGAAGATTTTCATGGTTTGTTCTCAAAAGCAAAATCCAGTGACACTTCTCTTCTTAAGCTTCATAAATAGGGACATATTTATATGCAAATGTTCTCTTGTAACTAATCCTAGAACCCTCTGTCTGCCAAACTGCCAGAACTTCGCCCAACAGCTACAAGGCTTGGCAGAGCAAAACACACACACACACAGAGAGAAATATATAGGTTTACAGAACATTCTGCCATCACGTTATTCTGTGGTCTGGAAAAAAGTGATATTTGAAAGTTTATGAAATGTTACTAAGAAACCCTTGAATTATAATGTAGAACTATTCTACACAGAAATTAGAAATAACTCACAAAATATTAGAGTATGATGGGTCAACAGTTATATTTCTCATGCGTCGGTGAGAGGTACAAAGTAAGAGATGAAACAATTTATTTGCAAGAATACTGAAAATGACTAGTTTCTGTGGTTTTCTGATCACCGGGACAAACTATGATTTCTGACAGGGCCAGATGGAGCTGCGGTCTGGACTGGCAGCACAGGTTCTTGTCAGCAGTATAAAGATGTCTAGTCCTGTTGGCCTTGGTGTCTTGCAAAGCTTGCGTCGGTCCTCTCAAACCACCCAGCCTGCTCTTGGGACATCGGGGCTGCGTTACTGGCTTTGCTAGTTGTGGAACAAAGTCTACTGACCTCTTTATACCTCAGTTTCCTCATATGTAAAATAAGGAAAATAGTTCTCTGTTTGGTGAGGTTGCTGTAAGACATCAGCACTCACCCATGTTGCTGCTCTTATTATTTGTGAGTTTGAGACCGGTATGATGGGAGCACTCTGAGAGACCAGGCAAAACCTCAAAGCTTCAAACAAGCATTTATTTATGCTCAGATAGAGGTAATTTTTCTGTTAACTACTAAAACCCAAACATTAATCAGTTTATTATTCAGGCCTTATGCATATGATGATGCAAGCTGGATACCACGTCGCTGGCTCTGATGGCTTTGGTGGCTCTTCCCTCTGAGACCGAGATGGCTGGGACACAGAGCTTTTCCCTGAAGGAAGCCTTAAGCTTTCTCAAGCTCCACAGTTATTGCTGATGCTTATATATGCTTTCCCATGGGTCAAGATCTGTCTGGTCCAAAGGATTGTTTTCTCCTTTTACGGATCAGCCTCCGTTCTGGCTTGTCAAGGGACATGTTACCACCCAGGTGTCACCGCATGGGTGACAGTCTATTCCAGCTTGTTCACAGCAGTGCAGACCGCGTGCCAGTTGTCTGATTCCTTCTAATAGTATTGGACTGCGTACCATCAACTTAGTTTTGACAATTATTATGTGACTATGCCACACAAGCAGATGTCACAAAATATGTTTTGCTTCCTACTCTAAATCAATCAGTCTTGTAGTAAGTCTGGGTACAAGACCCACAGAAATAAAGAACAAACAGAACTTCATGCTACATTGCAGTAGTCTGAAACACTGTAGAAATGTAAAATGTTAGCGTGGTAGCATAAGAATATAACATTATGAATAGGGATGTAGAAAACCTAGTTTAAAAATACATTAGAAAATGAAAGGTCAATAGTACCTGAGACAGGATGGCATGCAGGGCTATGAAAATTTGCCACCTTTTTGAGTACTAAATGTAAATAATTTCTATTTCGGGGGCGGGAGGGGGAATGGCTGCATTCTGTGTGAGTTAATAATGAGATGAGTTAATCTCTGCAGGTTTGATCTCTGCTCTGTTTCCCTGTAGAAGGAACTGGAAGCGTGTCAGCATGGAGGAAGATAAAATCCTCCACAGTGAATTCTCCTGGGTAGTCAGGATGCAGTAGTTCTCAACCTGGGCTGCCCCCCCTCCGCTGGGCACCTAAGACCAGGAGTAAGCAGTGCACTGTGGTGCAAAACTGCCTTGTCTTACAGATACAGCCAGCGGGACCTGTATCATGGCAGTGACTTGCCTCGCCTCTTTGCTTCTGCTGAACTTGACTTCATTCCCCCCCCGCTTCTTTTTTTCCCTCCAGTTCAAGCACCCCAGCATACAGACACGGTAACTGATCCCTGCCCAGCAGAAGGGGCTGCAGACCACTTGATCTCAGGGCACACAGCCACAGCTGGTATAGATTGACATAAATAAATTTCTAGCAATTTACTTCAGCTGAGGATCCCATTTGTCTGCTAGTTTGTTCCATAAATTAGTTTCTTTTTCTTTTCAGCTAAGTGGAACTCTCTAGACTCCATCTAAAACTTGTGGCTCAAATGCCATATTTTCTGCTAAAGTCTCTGTTGAAATAATTGCTGTATCTAAAGGCGTCTTGAAGATTTGCATGTAAACACCTCACAGTAAGTTGATGTCTATTTTACTTGTTTTGTATCATATTGCACTAAATCTGTTGATATCTAGTATTTCCAAATGCACTTTTTATGCATTTGGAAGGTGTAAAATGTGTATTCAAGCATGAGAACTTCTTATGTATTTGGGTGTATTTCAGAAAAATAGTATACCTAGAATAAGTAAATATAACTGATGGTTGGTTGGTGTTTTTTTTTCCTTCTTGGGCTGTGCAGTGGAAAGCCGTAGTATTCCTTCATGCTATTTCTGTTTTAATCGTGTAATGTTCTTAGAATAATTGGAAGATGATTTTGGTAGATACTGTAGAAAAAAAAAATCTTTGTTCAAATGGTAATTTGGCAGTATCTGTAAGCTCGGGTAAAAATAAAATGGTTCCAACTTGGGAAACTATCATTCATGACTCTGATAGATCTGAATTTCCAGGTCCTCAGGTGCTTAAAAACTTCCATACCTAATCTAATTCCCCCAAAATGCTTCAGTTCCTGGAGGCTAGAAATCATAGGCTTAGAAAAAATACATTTAAATGTTTTATAAAAAGGGTTGTGAAGGAGTAACGAGGCAGGGTAAGACGGAGGACTGGAAGAAAAGAGCAATGGGAAAAGTTACAAGATCAAAGCTTAGCACTGTTTCAGTCGCTTGTTTTGCTGATTTCAGTTATCAAAGTGCTAATGTCGTTTTCTGTGAAATATTCTCTTCTACAAAACTTTGTTTCTAGTGATGATTTAATATGTCAGCTAAGTAATAGGTAGAATTATTTACTACGGTCTTCTATGTGAAGGAAAAGTCTTGGGCTGTGATAGCTGGCAAGACAGGAATAAACATCGTGGAGAAATGGGTGCTTGTAAATAAGGAGAGGGTGTAAATAGAACTGTTTCTTTTTTTTTTTTTAAGAGAAGCTGGGGAAGGATCCAAGAAACATTCTTGGGTTATTTTGAGAATTAAAGGATTAAAAGGATTTTATTAGAACTGTATCTATTTTGGAAAAATTACCTAGCACTCGGTGTTCAACTCTTTTTATTATGTTCCCCAGACTGGTAAAGTAAATGGAGAATTTCAACAGCAGGTTTACAAGCCTGAAGGAGGTGCTAGTGAAAAATAAGCAGTAGCAAGTATGTTGGGGGGTAGGTATTCCTCTTTAATCGGTTGTATGCTGTGGAACGGAGTGAGCCTTGGTAAAGTAGAGGCAAGGGATCACCCTGCATTTTCTGCATGGCCTCGGTGTGTCGTCATGAACGAGGTGACATGAACAGCACCTGCTGGTGTTGGAACAGGTCTATAGCTCTTCAGCTCCTTGTACAAGTCTTGCTATAAACCCATGAAAACCACTTTTCTGATTTCTCTGAGGATGATTGCACCACCAGCTGTACTGCACCCTGGTGTACCTCTGGTTGCATCCACCTGAATGAGAGTCCTGCTGGAGTTAGAGAGGTGCTGGCTGAGCAGTTTGCTTAGATGAATTGGCGATAAGGAGGAGGGGGAGAGGTGTGCAGGTGTAAGTCTTCACTGATTAGAAAGATGAGATCTGCATCATGTGGCAAATACATGATCCAGCTGTGACAAATCAGCTATACCTGTGGTCTACCAGCTGCTTTTCAATTAGTATCTTCTTCAGCTTCTTTGTCACCAGATTCCATGCTGCCAGTCAAAATGCTACTGAGCCACGCACTTCCAAAGGGCTTCCTATTTGAAAGTGATTATACTGAAATAAAAATAAAACCATTACAAAGGCCGTATTTTAACAGGATCCATTTCTGTGCAATTCAAGCAAAAGAATGTTTGTTTGATTTTTTTTTTTTCACAAGATTGGTCTGGGTTATGCTTTGACATTGTTAGTTATACATTGCATTTTACTGCAATTACATCCTTCAGCCAAACTATTTTAAAAACATATTTAATAGAGGTAATTTTACTCTTTGAGTAAAAAAGATAAGAACATAATATAAACCTAAGATCAGTGGGACTGAGGGAGAGGAAAAAATGAAAATTACAGTTTTCAGAGTTCCAGGAGCTAAATCCAAGCCAAAGTCCTTTCAGATCTTTGGCACTGAGAGCTGTCTTCTGGAGGGACCTCTAGATTACAGTGTCACCAAATCTATTCCAGTTAATGTCGAGGTAGCCCTGAAGTCTGTTGGGTTTTGGTATGTGCTCTGAAGAATTGTTTTGGATTAGACTCTTTCTTGGAAAGTCTTTTCGTGCTGATGGAAGCACTCTGCAGTGCCCAAGCGATCCCGTAACTCCACATCTTAACAACAAAACCTTGTTTAGTGTTCGCTTTCCTGCATTTTTTGTGCCCTGTGACCACAGCAGTGTGGCATAAGGGATTAAGCCTCACAGTTTTCCAGACCCTTCTTTGCATTTGCTGCATCCTGCCGTTGTTGCAGCTGGTCACTACAGTGCAAATTGCATGAGGGAGCATCCCTGAAGAGCTGCTGACACCCTGTAGGCCTATTCTGAGTGATTGATGGCCTGGGTGCGAAGTCACTGGTCTCACTTTAACCCTAGGCACTGAAGGCAGGCATCCTTGCCCTGAGCAATTCAGCTCAGCTCTCGCTTTTTTTCCCCAGAAATATTTCTTAGCAGGATCTAAGTCCTGGTTGACCCCAGCCATCTTCTGAGTAGCTGTCAGCTATAGCAGTGGGAGACGAGAGAATCAATGTAGAATGTGGCAAAGGGCAAATCCTTCTCAGTGCCTGGAAGTACGTGTGTTTTTGATGTTAAATCAGACAGGAGAAAAGCGACAAACGCACTAGAGGAAAAAGGACAGCACTTCGCAGGGTGTGTTGAAGAACAGCATCAACAGGATTTATCCAGAAACAGATAAAGTGATGTGAAAGCATTAGATGTGCTAGGTATACTAATTAGGTGTCCTAATACCAATATTGTTCTCTGATAACAGTGGAATTGTTGTCATGTAAATACCCTTTTCTCTTTGTATCTCCCCAAAATGTTCATCAAGCTCATAACCAGCTCATGAAAGAAAAATTTATATGAGATAGAAGAAAATCAGTTTGTGCAAATGAAGTTACTTTTTTATATTCTGGCTTTAATATCCCTCATAATAGCAAGTAACTTCACCGATGGTTCGTGGCTGCAATGTTCAGTGTGCACGTTATTAAAAACTTTTTGTTACTCTCACTAAGCTTTAAAAGAAAACGGAGCATTTTTAGGATGTGGATAACCCCAAATTCATGAGCAGCCAGAAAAAAATTGGACAATGAAAAAACATCATGCTTCAAGGAAAGTGTAGGTGGCCCTCCATTCTTATTTCATTGCACTTTTTATTTATTTGATTTTAATCTCATTTCTCAGTGACAGTGTGATTGAATTTTTAAATTATGTTAGTTCAAGATTATTATTGTTATTAAATTCCTGATAAACTCTATCCTATTCAAACAAGTTGTGAAAAATACTTCTCACCTGACAGACTCAATAATAACTGGTCCTCCAGCAAGAGCTGAGCAAAATTCTTTCCTTTATTGTAATAAACATCTACTCTGTATTTTCAAATGAAATTTAGGAATGCTATTTAGTTTTCTCAATGTCTAGTAATAATATTTTCCCCAGTCTTAGTCCCCAGATCGCTTTTGCTTTATTTTAAGCATGACTCAAGTTTAACACCCGTTTGTCAGGTGTTACGGAAGGGATCTTTCCTGATTAACTAAACAATTCACTTTGCTCCTTAGTGCCCAGACCTGACCCTTTTGTTCTCCGTACGAATTTCCTCTCAGATTTGTTGTGCCCACTGAATTTTACCTTTTCTTTTTTTGTTAACTCTGGGATTATTTGTTCTATAGTTACTCTGGGCTTAATCTTCCTTGTCACAGGGCTGGCCAAAAAAATCAGAGGCTGTATGCCTCTGGAAGAGGAGGACATGGATTTCCTCCTCCAGAAACCTGAAGTCCTTTCATTTCTCCCCTTTTCCCAACCTGAATTTCCTGTAAACTCAAGATCTTGGCAGATGAGAGGGAGAGAGTATCTGATTCTTGTAATACTTCCACTTGCTTACCTGCTAGGAAATGAATTTTCTTTTCTCTCTCCTGTGGTTTGGGGTAGTAGGTATGAAAAATTTCTGTAAAACAGTATTTTAGGCTTCTAAATAATTTTACTTCTGTTTTTCTTCTACATTCACTTTGCAGGAAATGACCTTACCTCCATATTTAAAAATGGCTTTTCGCTTTTCGTATTCACTGACCTCTCCATGACCAAAATAATTAATCTGATAAATCTGTAATCTTTCACTAGGGTTCCTTTTTATTTTATTTTAGGAAAACTGAGACAAATTAGAAAAGGCATTTGGGAAATTTTCCTGCTTCAGAAAAATAAGATTAACTCACTGCTTGAACACTTTCCGACTCTCTTGGCTCATTGTATCTCCAAAATAGCCTGGTATCGAACTTCCAGATGAGTACATTGACTTAATCTGTTGGCTTTGGCAACTGCGAGCGGTGTTGAGTAGACTCTTCTCTTGCTGATAATGATTAGGCAGTTGTGGTTGAAATTACCTTGCTAGAACAGTTTCCACAAACGTAGAAGGCTCTGAAAGGCTCATAAACAAAGCCATGGACAGTAACAGTAACCTGACTCTCGGTTTTGTGGCACTATGTAGAAATTCTGCAGAAATGTCAAATAATTTTGTCTCACCCTTGCTGTTTTTTTAATAATATTTTTCAATCTAGACTGTGAACCTTTTACCTTCCACTTTCAAAATTGTGAATATTACCGTTACTTCTAATTTTTTGGGTGTGCTGTAAGCTTTTGCACACAAAGCAAACAAACGGGCAGGGCAATTGGCATCTTGGATAAAGGTGGATTTTGTGACCACATCCCAGCCACGGAGTGCCAGGGCAGCTTGTAAAGCCCAGTGGGCATTATTGGCTGAGCACAAGGAGCAGGAATACATCAGGGTCAGCAAGAAACAAAACAGTTTTTACCACTGGAGTTTTACCTTTGCCTGCTTTCTCACATTAAGCATTTTAAAGTGTAACTTTAAAGCGACTCACTTGGCCTTTGCAATATTTAAGTGGTTTAAGGAAGAAAAAAAATTTTCAGGTATTCCCTTCTCCTGTCCCCCTTTATGGCTTCACTATGTTATTGATTTTCAGGCTTCAGAAAGTGCAAAAATCCTTGCATTCCTGCCACTCTTCAAATTTAAGTGATCTCAAACCAGTTGCGTGTTAACCTTAATGAAAGTCTTGTTGAAACACATCCTTCTGGTGTGACGTAGACTAGTGCCCTTGCCTGACTGCACGTGGGGTATCTCTTTCAGCGTCTGTGCAAAGAATAGGTGCAGAAAAATGCATCGTTACCTCTGCTTGCTTGAGAGACGTATTTGAAGGCAGAGGCTGCATTTTAAGATTGTCATGTTTAATGGTTCCTATTTACGTGCAATAAGTTAAGATTCTACTAGTGATTTAAATAAAAATATTCCCATACATGGAGGCTGATTTTGGAGGGTTGAGGGGAGGATTTTCTATCTGAAATCTGTAGGGCTTTTCAGGAGGAGACACTTGCCATTAGGTCAGCAGAGAACAGTTCAATATCTTCCCCCACCCCTCCGGGATCTTGCTTTTCTATCAAGTTGGCTTAAATGGATTTTAATCCTCTGGATTTAACTATGTCCTGTAATATTTTAGTGAATGCCAAGTGGGGATTTGTAAATGAGAAAGAAAATCTGCGTCTGAAAAACTTCTGGGGAGCGAGCAGAGAAATGAAATTAGAGCAGAAAAGAGAACCTGGTAGAGCCATTCGTCTAGAGAAAACTAGCAAATCAGCAGTGAGTGATACCATTAGCATTAATAGTGAAATAATCTTAGTGTACCTCCTTAGTTTCCTAGAAGTAGCGTAATAAATGCTGAAATGATAAAAGCTACAGTTAGGATGAACAAGCATGTGCAGTTTGCACTTTCAAGAAAATAAAAAGACACTAAATAATTAGTTGCATTTAAACTGCGTTTCTTTTCTGTCTGTCATGATGGTGAACGGTACCTCAAGGACCCGCCAGCAGTGGCAACCATCCCTTTAAATTTTTGTTTGGTCGGAGATTTTGGTGGGTTGGTTTTTTTGTTGTTGTTTTTTTTGATCGGGGGAGTGTGCGTTGTTTTGTTCAGAAGATTCATTATTTCTCTTCCTCTATTCAACAGTGAGAAGTGAGAGAGATGTTTGGGATCTTGTCTCATTCTCCCACTACCTTGTCTTGTGGACAGAGAGATGTATTGTACTGTTCTTGGTGTTTGCAAATATGTAACTCTGAACTCTAATTGCAGTTGGCATTGTGGTTTAATTTGGAAAAAAAATGTTTGTGTGTTTTATGTGTCTATATTAGGAATTTTCAAGAAGGAGTTAAAGTTGGGCTGTTACTGTTAAACTTGTGATTTAAAACAAAAAATCAAGCAAGCCCAGGACATGGATGTCGTGTCTGCAAAGTGTCAATGAGATCAAATGCTCAAATACAATAACTGTAACGACAAGGGGTTTTTATTATGGCCGAGGAAATGTTGATAGCTTGGACTAACCTGTCGCCATCAGTCAATAGTGAGATGGAAATCTGCATTAGAACCAAGTGCTGGGCTGCAGAAATGTTTGGTCTCTGAAGCTGGTGGTACCGGCCCTGCTGGAGGCGCTGGCCTGGATGGGTTGCCTGGTCTTGCTAATACGACTGTTGCTGTTTCCCGTGTTTTGCTGAACTTGGTTGCAGCAGAGTTAAGATAATGATGAGCATTTTTGAAAAGTCTATCTTTTTTTATATAAAGCATGTGCATGTGCAATGTTTTAGTAAAATCAGTGATTTGCAAATGTCTTTATTTGACCTTACCTTACGAACCTGCAAAGCACAGGATACCTGGTGGCAATGAATACAAACATGCAACAGACCTGGCTGAAAACAATTTTAAATGCCTTAATAGGTTATTAAAATTTTCTTAGTGAACTATTTATGAAAATACCAATAGTTCGGGATTTTTTTGGGCAGTGGTGGTATCTGTGTTCTTGTTTTTTTTTTTTTTTCATTATTGATGGAAATAATTAAACTGACCATCAAAGTTTTTAAGTTGTACCAATTTATGTACTTGTGCAGTTCCTGGGCAACTGAACGGCAGACCATGGTGGGTCCCTGGGTGTCAGGTTGTTGCAGGGCATGCACGGGTGCTTACCAGAGAGGCTGGTGGAAGTGGAGTCTCCTCGGGAGCGCGGGCGCCCCAAGGGGATGCACAGCAGGGCAATATCCCCTCTGTGTCAGGGCCACTCCCTCCTCCAGATAGAAGATGTAGAATACTATCTTTGTCCTGTGACTTGCATCATGGTTGTAATTTGTGGGATTTCAAATAGATTTTAGCTCAGTTGATTATTCTCAAATTTTTGGACTTCTTACTAGAAGCACAGTGCATTCTAGAAACTCCTGGTATTAATTCAGGACTTCGGATAAACTAAGCACCTTCAGAGGTGGCCTCTACAGCTTCTGGATGGGTGTCTTTTCGTAAGGTCACTGCTTGAACATGACACAGCTTTGCGTGTCCTACCTCAAAATGCAAGTGCTCTTTTCCAAGTGTTTACTGTGAGCAGAAATAACAGTATGACAACAAATACTGCTGACCACAAGCCATTTTCTTCATAAACACATATATGCATTTTAAATTGTAGGGTATGTAGTTAAATATTTTACTGCTGCTGGTGCGGAAGAGAGATTTGAAGTTATGTTATTTTAATTTCACCCTGTAAAAGCGCTGATGGTGGAGTAGCATTAGGACAAGGTTTTTTTGACAAGGGTTTTCCAGGCAGCGATGGGCAAGACAAGCACTGGAAACAGTTCAGTTATATTTATGTGAAGGTGCTGGTCATGCACAGAGGCTTGACAGCGATACATTTACAGTGGGGTGTGTGCAAAATAGAATCATGGAATGGTTCGGGTTGGAAGGGACCTTAAAGATCATCCAGTTCCACCCCCCCTGCCCTGGGCAGGGACACCCCCCACCAGACCAGGCTGCTCAAAGCCCCATCCAGCCTGGCCTTGAACACTTCCAGGGATGGGGCATCCACAACTTCTCTGGGCAATAGTGGTGTGCTTTGCTGCCCAAAAACCTGCGTAAGCCGTGGGCATGAGGAGGACACTGACCTGGGTGCTGTGGGAAATTCTTGAGTTTCTTGCTATTTAAGTAGTGGTTCATTTATACAAACTTCTGGAAACTAAGTTCATGCTGAACAACCTTGTTTAATTTTTCATGATGAATAGTGCCATTGCTTCAGCGAAGGCCCGTTTCAAAATGAAAGCTGTTAAAAGGTCAAACGTAGTTTATAGCATCATTATTCACCTCATGTGCTGGTTCTTTGGGAAACGCATTCAGACACCTGATTGTTGCAAAAATATTTTTGCAAAGCGAAAGCTCTTTTTCTATGTGCTAGAAATGTTAGTTTTGAATTCAAGTGAAATACAGTAAGGCTGCGGAGCGATGCATGAAAAACAGATAAGATTAGTACCGCGTGTGCACTTTGATTTAATAAAGCCCATTTTCCTTTTGGAGGTACCTTTCTCAGCCTCCCACCCTTCTTCCTCAAACAAAAATCTTTAGCTACACACATCTTACCAGCTTAAGTACACTTTAAAAATGGTAATTTAAAAGCCCTGTATAGCCAAAATAGCTCTGTTCCGGAACGACTCACAGCATGGTCTTTAAAACAGAACACCCAGCTACTAAGCTGTTCTGTGTCACCTCAAAACATCTGCTGGAAAACAAGGCTATAATAGATACATTGTTCTCAGATGCCCTTTTTTCTTTTTTGTTAAGTCTTGTTAAATAGCCTGTATTTAATTTCAGTAGAATAGGGCCCTTTTCTCTTGCAGTAGGAAAAACTTTCCTCCAACAAGGGTATTTCTGTATGTGTGCGTGCCTGTGCTTTCTTCTACTTCTTTTCTTTTAAGAGACCCCAATTAAGAGCTAATCTAGCTCAAACAGTGTCTGTTTACTCTTCTCAGCCATTTCTTTCCTACCGTGCATATGGCTCCCTACTTCCTTTCCATTCCTTCAGTCGCACCGATGCTCTCGCATCGCTCTCTGAAAAAGGAGGGTGTTCACGTGGGGGGCTGTGGCGCATTTTTCCTTTGATCTTTGTACCGTCACGTTAAAAGCCTGCTGCTCTCCGGGTTCTGTTCTTTATCCACAGCCCCCAAAGCAAGTATTGTGGATTTCTCCTGCAAACATTCCCTCTTCTGCGGTCCATGGAGCAACAACACCGTCCTATGGAGGAGATGCCCAGACCAATTGGGTGCTTATGCCCTGGCATTGGCTTACACCCACAACTCCCCTGCCTCCTCCCCTTAAAAGTAGCGTGGGAAATAAGATGAAGTATGCCTGTTCTATAAGGAAGCTTTGTAGCTGCATTTAGGTCCGCAGGTCTAGAAATTTAAAAAGCAAAAATAGAAACTAAAGGTAGCTTTGAGATTCAGAGGGCTCGTAACCCGAGAGGACCCTTTGGAGGTAGTCAGCGGAGAAGGAATCTCCTGTGGCCTTTCTTTTTTATTCATCCTTTGATCAAGAGTGTTTGCCTCTGAAATGGCAAAGTTTAAAGACTATCTACAAAAGCATCTGCTATGAACCAGCCCCTGAGAAATGACAGTATCTGTAGGCAAATTGGAAATAACATTTCCGCTGCCAGATGAACTTTCAGACAGTTAAATTCTAACCACAGTGGGAAAAGGAAAAAGGAACACCAAGTTATGAAAAACATTTTTATTAAAATAAAAAAAAAAAACGATTTCAAGTTAATTGCGTTCCATTTTAAGTATGGCTCATAATACCCATCTACTAGTAATGTTTAATGTAAATAGCAAGTAAAATAACTTGATGTCATTTGATTACTAATAACTTTATTTTAATTCACATCATCATGTCAGCGCTTTTTCCCATTTAAAAAGAACTGACCTATTGACTTCTTAAATTTAGACACATTCGGACCTTTCAAGTATCAAATACAATAAAAGTCCTGGCTTAAGGAAGGCAACACATCCACCTAATTGTAACTGTGATACGGAAAATGTTAAGATTCCTAAAACCACGTTTTGTGTTTAATCATGAAAGCACTGATGTTTCTGATGAGTTTTGATGAATTTTGGGATGAACAAAAGAACACATAAAACAGTAGTAAGATACTACAGGTAGATATTTTTTGGCTATTGGTCTTTCATTATTTTTCACTAATTTGATCCAGATAGAATTGCATATCCTTGTAGAAGTACTAGTCTCTCCAAAAGACTTGGGAACCTGATTGTGTGCATCACATTGGCATAAAGTGATGTTTCCTTGTGCTTCCTGTCAAAATTGCTGTAGAGGTATTTGTAGCAAAAGATTATTTTAGTTTATAGTCAACTTCTGTCTGATACGTGGACCTGGTTAACATTTTGTTTCCTTTCCAATAAAAGAACAGCAGGATCAATCTAATGTTCTTAATATCTGCCTTTTTTTTTGGTGATTTATTGCCAAACCACTAAATCTTTCGTATACCCTCAAAGTTTTAGACAGTGAAACTGTAGCCGTGGCACCAAACAATGTGCAAGATCTGAGAGCCACCTATAGTCATTTGAACTGAGTTTTCTTTGTGCTTACAGCTTCTGTCGACAACAGATTTGCAAATACTCTTTGCATAGACAGCATTCATTTTTCCTTGTTTTCAATACTATGTCTAAATATGTGCATTTATTCTCTAGTTCCTTGGTAGCTGATTCTTCTAGTGAAGAATGCCGGTGTGTCCCCAGTCTCATCCCTGGCTCAGCGGGATGTGATTTTTTGATGCTGGAGTCTCCGTCCCAGCTCTGTTTGGTGACGGACGCTACCAACCGTGCGTGGTCACTAGAGGTTCATGGCTCAGTGCCCTGCTCTTGTCCTGGCCATCCTCCTCTGGAGGCAAGAGATGACCCCTGTCCTTGCACTATCCCCTGGGATGGGGCCCACTGTTATTGCCGGGTCCCCTACTCATGGCTACTGTGAAAAGAGCGTGGGAGCCTGAACACAGTGTCTCTGTAGGCTTGCTCACTGATAGCATTACTTTCTGTCCTTGCCTTTCATTTTAGGGGAGAATCTCCTTCCTGGACTTGTGCTGGGGTCCTTTTATGATCCTTCCCCTTCCCACACTGCTGCCTGAGCGATCTCTACATCTTGATGCCTTGGGAAGAGCCTGATTCTCCCTTTTTCCTTTGTAAGACAGGCTGAAAACCCTTTGGTTACCAATTCTCACCTGTGGTCATGCTGAACAATGAGCCATTTAATCTTTAACTTCTCCCAAACTTTCCATACACCAAATAAGTTAGTCCCAAGCCCTGCCAGTCCCACGAACCCTTCCTCCTGCTTGTGTCATCCCAACACCTTCTGATCTGGGCCTTCAGATGGGAGAAGGAGGGTTGGCTCACCTGGACCTTCCTCTTTCATAGTCCCTCCTAGCCCTTGCTGATGCCAGCCAAGTTCCCTACCCAGGCAGCAATGCTTTCTGCGCTGTCTGGCTTTGGCCACGGCACCGGGCCTTGTTGAATGTTGCTCCTCAAGCTTCGGATGTGTTGGAGTTTGAGCAGCTGTGGTGTCCTTCCCACGGACAACCTGTGTGCTGCAGAGCTGAGACCCAGGAGACCCAGGCCATGCCGAGGCCTTGAGCTCTGGAGGTCACGAGGTGGCAGACACAGCCCAAACTGTTCTCCAGTGAGCAAGGGAAGCTGAGATGGTATTCAAGATGCATCTGCAAATTGCAATCAGTCCTGCCACCCCTCTCCAGTTTTACTTCCCTTATGAGGAGGGGAAAAAAAAGCCAAACCAAAAAATCTGTTTGAGAAGTTGGACTTGGAGACAGTGGCTGCTCACCTACAGACTTCGTTAGGATGCAGCTGCAGAAGTGGAAGTCGTCTTACATTTAGGAGCACTATGCATGACCAGAAAAATTGGAATACTGTGTATGGAAGGGGTAAATTTTTGGGAATCTGTAAAAATGCTTGGAAAAAAAGGAATCCTTTTAATGTAACCATTTTAAGTAAAAGGAAGGAGGAGACTAGAGTAAAATTGCCTTTCAGTGAAAGACCCTTTGAGGTCTTCAACTTTTCTGTTGTCATCGTGGAAAAAAAAAAACCAAAACTCTATATATCTAAACAATCTGAGCATCGAAATGTGAAATATTAACTAAATGATAAAGACATTTGTCCTTGATTTCTTACTGTGAAAATTTCCAAAGAATGCAGTCTGGGTTTCATCCTTTCTGGATCCAAGTCAGCCAGAGTTGCATTTATTTTCTTAGCACTGTTTTCGTTCCCGAAATGATGTTTATTAGAAATAGGTAACAGAAAGCAAGGTCATCTTGTGCCAAAAGATTCTTCTAAATCTGAATGTGGTTTTGCTCCAGGAACTTTAGATGTACAAATATTTCTGTGGGTTTGGGAAGGGAACTAGCTGTTTCATTTGAGGTATCAATACAAGCATTTTGGGGCTAAATCCTTGTCTCTGCTGGGACACTGGAACAGGTTTCTAAGGCCTTTATGTAATTTAGGGCTCAGGCCAGTGCTGATGAATGGACTGTAAAAACTGTCAGGCTTTGTAGAAAGCATGGCTAGGACACTGGTGAGCTTGGCTCTTGAAGCCCAGATCCTGACCAGATAGAGACTGCACATTGGGAGGCCAGGCCAGGAGAACAGCAGAGCAAATTGCTAATGACATCTAAAGGAGGAAAAAGAATTTGGAAAACATCGTGGATTTGGTGTTCGTGGTTCGACTGCCACAATTATCAAACTACATCAGTTTTCATCGGGTTTTCACTGGCTGTTTGACTAAGCTGGATCCTGTCCTAAAGTATAGGGACTGTGCTTTTGATCACTGGTATTCCAGTGAATTGAGGGGGAGAGGTAAGGAAAAAAGGACAGAAACTTAATTCTAACTAATAAGAGAGAGATTTTATCATTAAAAAAAATAATGAACTTGCTCTATGCCAAGGGTGACCTCTTTTTGGTTCACCTGTTTTCATGTTGGGCCCTGAGCCTGCAGAAATTCAACTTTTCCAGAGAGGGGTGAGCGTGGCTAAAGACGTGAGCACTCACTCTTCTCCCGAGAGCCCTGGGCTGGTAACAACGCTGCTTTTTCTTGCCCTGTGCCAGGCAGGGTTAAAGGACCAGATTCCTACCCTGGAGAGAAACGTGGTCTGTAGAACCATTAGAAACCTGGTGATGTGGCAGGTGAAGACTTGTACGATTTCCCAATAAGAGCAGCAGAACGATCTCGCAGCATACAATCAGAGTCTACAAAGCCAGTATGTTTATCTCCTTTGAGATACTCCTGAAGGATCTCCAGTTGTTTCTTTTTTTTCCTCCATTTTCTCCTTCAAACTACCACATATCCCTCATATGGTAAAGGTGACTTCAGACTGATGAAGACATAAAACCCACGGAAGGTGATTTATACGGTTACCTTCCCTGTGTCGTAGCATCTACCTTCCGTCCTTTTGTTTGCTTTCAAAGAACTCATCAGAGCACAGTTAGAGTGAGGGAAGGCTGGCCAAGGCTTTTTTCGCTGGGAAGAAAAAAAGTATCCTGAGTAGTGCAGCTGGACAGACTATCCCAGGTAGGAGCAGGTCTCTTTCCCTGTGAGGGCCTGCAGCTGGTTAATGATGTATGGGAAGTGGATTGATGTTCTAGTTCCAAGGGTAACTTCACGTCCCAGCTGGAGCTCGGTACTGTAGCAGACAACAGTCCCAGAAAAATGGAGAGGGATCCTCGTAGAGGCCTGGAATGTTCTGTTAAGGGAATCTGAAGAAAATACTGCAGCAGCAGCGTGTCACTTCATTCATGTAAGAAAAGAGAGGGTTTATTTCAGTGCTAGCAAAACTGGCAATGCAACAATTAGCTTTGTTGCTATACAAGCTCTACACAAAGAAAACCATGTACTTACCGGTGAAATGTTTTGTGCCATAACCCGTTATCTTTGGCTGATGTCTCTCCCTTGTATGGTTTTGTGACCTGATCTGATTAGTCTTTGTTATGGACATATAACAGAAAACACCAAGGCATAAAAGAACGAGCAAACCAGGCAGGGAGACCCCAGTTGTATGGGATTTATAAATGACAGAAGATGTTGCCCTTATTCCTTCTATTTCACGTGGTGCACATTTGTGGTCTAGAAGTGTATAAACATAGCTATTTGCATTTGAAACAGATAAAAACTCTATGTATGTGTTGACTTATGGTTTAAAAAATCTTTTGAGAGACATATAACAGATTGAATGCTTGGATTCTATTTTTAAATCAACGTAATGCTATGCTTGCATTGTAGTAAATGTTTCAGAGCAGATCTCCTGGTGCCATTCATGTATAAGATGCCAAATTCGGCACCTTATACAAGGTGTTGCCATTACCCTCCTAGTTAGAGATGCAGTAAGAACCAAGAAAGGTTTTCCATTGCAGCTGACTGTCCAAATGGTCCTACTTCATTTCAGGGAGCAAATTAAACAGCTCAGTGCAGTCCACCACAAAAACAATTATTTGAGCTGATCCGTGTAATTTTACTCCCCCAAAATGAAATAGCAGTAATCCCATTATTTGTTGAAACTAAATCTTCAGTATACTTTCAAAACCTTTGAACGTCTATATGTAGAGTGAAGATATTATAAATTTATTTGGGGTAAGGAGGAAAAAGCTGGGGGGAATGGTTTTAGCTATAGGAAACACTATGGAGAATTGTATTCGTATCAGGTTATTTCTGCTAAATCCAAAACAAAACCTCTCAGGAAATATGGAAAGAATCCACACCAATGCTTGTTAAGGGAAGCTACACACCTCTCTGGCACTTCATTTTCACCCAGGTTAATTTTCATCCATTTATTTTCATGAGACGCACATAATACAAGTAAGAATCTGGAGCAGTAAATAATAGTTACATTTGCATGTCCATGTTGATGTGCTAAAAAGCAACTTTCTTTAAAAGCATTATGTATATGATAGACCCCTTGGATTGCCAAAAATAGAAATGCACATGCACGAGATGGGAAGACTGAAGTAGGACTTGGGACTGATAGTCCTGAGGCTTTTGGGGATGTGTCTGGTTTCACAGGATAAAGCTCACTCCTCCATTGCCGAATCAAGAAAGCCAACCTATGCAATTAAGAGAAGGAGCTGGGATAAATTGAATAGGACACTTTAAAAATGTAAAATTTGGTCCTGCTAGGTTTTCAGAAGGGGAAAGACTCTGGCAGAAGAAGGGAAAGCTACAAAGTTTATAATTAGGATTCCAAATTCTTATAGCAATTGAACTACTTAATGGTTTATAATTCTAGATGAAAACTTATGATGCATCGGTAGATTAAACAGCAAGATTTTGGATGCTTTTGAAGGAAGGCATGCATATGTCTGTGACATGTAACCACATTAAGGAACACAATATATTTGAATGTTTCTGAAAAAGACTGAGATTTCTACAGGGAGCAGGGTCACTAAACCATTTCCAAACAAAACAGAGGTGGGCCAAATCATCTAATTATTCACTGCAAGAAAATTATTAACATTCTCTCTGATCTCTGAAGTTATAGAAAAATCATTGCCGCTGTGGCTAATTTTTCCGTAAGGCTGGCACACTGACCAAGCTTGGCTTTCTGTCAGCAGTGAGTGACATCTAACCACCCACCCAACCCAGGCGAGCCAGCAGGTCCCTCCACTGAGTGTCAGTGAACAAGGGACAGGAGGCTGTTTCAGTCCAACACCTTTTATTTTAGATCTGAAGAACCTAGTTGAGATAACTTTGGAGTTAGTTCCTACGTATCTACTTACAAACTTACTACTCCTAGGGCTGCTTCAGTCAATGCACTGGACTAACCACGAAGCAATTCCATTTTGGACTCTTACCACTTAAGTGAAAAGCGAAGAAGTGCTGCACTTTTTTCAACTCCAGTCATGGAGCTTCATCTGCAGAGCGGTGCCGGATCTGTAACTGGGAATGAGAGCAGCGTTCCTATTATCTGAAGTACTCATGTGTTTGGGGGAAGAAGCTGCTATTTTACATTCCATTCAAATTGATGCAAACACCATCAATCCTAGCAAAATTTTCTTCTAACACAGGAAGGAAATCTTGATTTGTATCAGACGGTGTTGTACTACTAAGGGTATTTAAATTAAGTGGTGGTCTGCAGAGGTTTCTTTCCCTCATTCTGCTCATTCTGCTTGTTTCCTTTTTATTGTTACTTTTTCTTTTTAAAAGTATCTAAATCTGTAAAACAAGGGCACTAAATTCATTAAATCACAAAACAGCCACCTAAATATTCCAAAACCGTCAAATTTAAAACAAGAAAGCAAGTGAAGGGTTATAATTTCAAACTGTGAATTAATTCTTAAGTGTCAATTACATGCAACTGCCTGTAAGATTTGTCTATACTTCCTGGAACACAGACATGCCAATTTTCCCCAGCTGAAGCTCAGGCTGCTTTTTTTCTTCCTGAGCACAAGTACAGCACTTGAAACTCAGCCTTGCCCTGCTTTTGCTCACCTAAGTGGGAAGGGAGAGCCCGATGAAGAATTGCCCGTCAGCCAGCGCTGCCCCAACCAGCCAGCCCTGCCCGAGGTTTGTTAGCAAAGAGGCTAAAAAAGTTCTAAAACTCCCTGGTCCTCCATGCAGCCACTTAAAATACTTGTTAGCACCATGAATGGCGCTGGTACTATTTCACTTCAGGCTCGCTGAGCCGGGCACAACCTCTCCTTTAAGCCCAGGTCTCTGAGGGACCTTTGAGGACGTGAAGGACTGGCTGTAAATTGCATAAGCTTGCCAAAGAGCCCCAGTTTACTTTTTGCCTCTAGATTAACCATGGAGATTTCCTGTACATCCTTCTATGTCCCTAATTCCTCAAGAAGTGTTTAGGGAAAAGGGCCACGTAACAAAAACCAGCACGTTGTAACTCAGGTTGTGTCCGAAGGGAAGCGGCATGATGAGTACGCTGTTACAGAGAGTGGTCAATCTGAGATTTTAATGGTAACAGAGAGCTTTAAGACTACTAATACAACACAGCCAGAAAACTAGTCTGGAGAGGAAAGAGAAGAATGTTTGAAGTACTAAAATTGTATTTATTCACTTTTTTAAAAAAAAAACAAAAACAAAAAAAACCAAAAAACAAAACGCCAAATTGACTAGTGCACGCTCACACAACAGACCTGAAAATTCAGCTATAAAGCTGGGCACAAATGAAACCTGTCACCAGAGGCAGTGTAAAGACTGCAAATTAAGTTTTTGAACACAGCTATCAAAGTAACTTCTGATATCTTTACGTAGTTTACTGAAACAGCAAATTCTGTAAGCTGTGATTTAGGAGTGCTCCTGGTTTAAACAAGCAGGGTCCATCGTGTCCCAGGCTGCCACAAGACAAAAAGCAGCCAGCAGGTTTTTCAGAAGCTGGTTGTCAGCTGCAAGGTTAAAACCCTTTGCATAGGAAGCACCGTTTTCTTAGGGATGGATTATTTCCCGCTCCTGGAATGAACTCCCACAGGAAGCACTAAACACCTTAAATGTAATTTTCTTTTCCAAATGCACGTTGACCTTGTTTTTACTAACAAATATATATCGGGAATTGGAATAACAAACTGCATTTGACACAGTGAGTCCTTGCTGATTAAACTATGGGAGAGTGCTCACATACAACAACTGTAATTAACACCACCATAAATGTATTTATTAACTTGGCAAAGTTAAAAGCTTATAGTAGTAGTATGGAGTAGCTTACAACACTCATCTGAGATAGTTAACTAACATCATTATTGTTTGATAACGTGGTCTAGATTATGCATGTTTTTATTGTGATACTTCTAAGGAATAGCCCAAGTGCATTTCTTGTATAGATGTTTGGGGAAAAAGTACTGCCTTTAGAGCAAGATTAACATTCAACATTGAGGAACAGTGCAAAAAATACTGCTGAAAAATTGAGAGTAAGCCAGCAATTCTTACGATCTCACAGTTTGTTAATAAATCCACGATAAGGGTTTTCTTTTCACTTTTTGAGTGTGTTAGGCCTCATTTTGAAGACATATTATTGCTTCACCAGTAGCAGTGCTATTTCTAGAGGCAGAGACGCACATCTATAAAGACATTTTGTTACCTTCTCTCAGTTCTCCAGAGCTATCATTGCTGGCAAAACTTAATTATATCATGGGGCTCTTTGAACTACTAAACTGCCTCTACCTCTAATGCAAGTGTTAAAAAGTGTATTTAAAATATGTGTCTATAAAACAGTTAAGAGCTGCTCTGTGAGTGTGACTTGGTTTCTTCCCAAACATAACGGTCAAAGCAGTTACAATAAAAAGTGCAGAATAAAATTATTAAAGATTTCACCGTTTTACAGTTTGAAACTGTGACTGTGTAGGTAAGCAATTTTCTCTTAACCTTAAGATAAAAGCTAAGTTACTGTATCGGGAACTTGTACTGAAGGCAACTTCAAGCACGTCTTTGGACCACCAAGCAAAGACTGTAAGTACAAGTATAATGACTTTGGTAAAATAAAAGGGTAAGAACCAGAAGTAGTGGTTCTCTTGCACCAAGGCTGTCTGTGGTCCCAACAGGCAGCTTTGTCCTTTCCAGTTGTGTTAAGTAAAGACAGTCTGGCTTTCAAGAAGAACACATCTCCTAAAGAAAGACTTGACCTTTTCTTCAAGCTATTGCTTTGTTTGCTGTGACAGAAACTATATCTAAGAACTCGAAAATGCTTTTCGGCCAGCTCTGCCCTATGCCATAGCTAATACTTCATTTAAAAGGTAATAACGTGAAACCGACCCCCACCAAAAATATAGCAGGTTTTAAGGTTTATTTCCGAAGTGTTGATATACACTGTATTAATTACAGATTTTTTTAAAAAGTTATTATATTAATGAAATGGGTTTAACTTTTAATACAACGACAAAATTATAGATATGAAGATATCTGACTGTTGTAACAATTCTTTGTTGTCACGTTGCCATCCAGGTAATGGTGTTTCAGTCTTATTTCTGGCCGAGTTGGGACAGCTGAACAGGAAGAGACAGAAAACCATTAGGCTGCTAATCTCACTCTTTCAGTCAAACTAATAACTAGTTCATACAGTAAGCATTTCTGTCCTATAAGCTTTGGTTGTTTCTTACAACCAAAAGTATGCTGGTAATAGAATATTTAATGCACAGCCCTACAGGAGGGGATCCGAGCTTTGCATCTTAAGAGCTGAATACACTTCAGAGGTAAAGGTGCAGCGTACACAGTCAAGTCAACAAAAAAAGTGAATTAAGCTCACTGAAGAGTTAAAAGCTGCTAAGTATGATTTCTCTCCTTCAAGTGCAACAAGAATAAATTTAGTTCTTAAAAACGTAGTGTTGAATAACTCTACATATAGCATTGAGTAATTCAACAATAATTCTCATCTTAGTAGGAAGTAAAACCATAGGTGGTGACAGCTGCTGAAGGGCTAGTATTTGCTCACCACTGTGAGTAATTTTTATTTTGCATTTGTATTAAATGAGGCATAGAGAAGTAATATGGCAATGATAACGTTTTTAACAGCATTAAAAGATTGATTTTAATACAGGTATGGACAACCTCAAGCTCCCGCTAGGCCAGCATTTATAAATAGCAAAATTTAGGACAAAGGTTTCAAGATCATAGTTGAATAGCAGTTTTTAACTTGTGTAAGTCACTGGAATAGCCTGGAAAGACAGGCTATTTGTGGAAAGCACCAAGAACAGAGTAATTTTTCTTTTCATTAGGATTTATGTTAATGCTATTATTATGAACTTGTTCACCTGCATTACCCGTGAACTCACATTGACAATACAGGCCTTCAAAAGTTAATTAAAAATACTGACTCCAAACCCCCATTTCAATCAAGAGAAAACAGATAACAGTAACTTGTATTAATCTTTCAGTATTTTTTTTAAGTCCATGGAGAGATGTAAAGGCAAATAAGTCAAAACACAATTATAGAAGTGATAAACATTACGGAGGTTATCAAAGGTACCTACCTGTTTTATAAACTGCGTAGCATTAAAAAGTTCACTGCAGCCATACAAGACGTGTTTGCCTTGTTTACCCTAAAAAAAGAAAAGCCAGGAAGAAACCAAGTGTTTAACAGAGTAGCAGAAGTGGCTTAAACTAACTGTACAGCAAAAAACCCCGATCTTGATGACGTTTGTCCTACACTTTTGGCTGGAAAAAGAATAGTTGTTCTAGCAGAGAAAAAAAACCCTATAATTAAATTGAAGTGGAAAATGAGAGACCAGAGGCAGAAAGAAAGTAGAAACCATGGGGCATCTGACACATTCAAACTCACTAGAAGGCTTAGTTCTTTGATGTATCTAAGAATGGTTTGGGGAAGGTAACAACCTTACTTGGGCAAACCCTACCCCCTAAAATAAGTGGGCACTGCTCTAAGAACAGTAACAACATATTTACTGTTTCTGTTCTGTTAGAATCTGAAAACTTCTATCTGTACTTCATTGCCATATAACAATGACGATGCTAAAACCAGCATTTTTTTGTAAAGGGATCCTGAGACAAAATACTATGCAGATTTCAATCGGATGCATAATAAACCTAATTTGCAGTGAATGGTTTAATAGTGTTAGCTTGATAGTAAAAAGGCTGCCAAAGTAGTGTATTAGCATTTTGGAAATGAAAATTAGTTTATTTTCAGTGCTGGGCTAATAATCCCATGGTTCCTCAAAGTCCAAACATAGGCTTGAGAATTCTGTTTCACTGTTAAGTTATTTTGCATTTTCCCATATTAGCTAGGTAAAAATTACTTATTAAAGAGCAAAATAGGAACATAAACCTTGACAAAATGATTTTATTTCATATATATTATGAATTGTGCCATTTCAGCAGAAAGTAACAGAATCAGATTCTAACTTAGCTGGTGGTCACATGCTCATTGAGGAGATGTAAGCCTGGTTCAGGCCCTCATCTTTATTAATTTTGAATGATTTGTGGTAATAAACTGTCCTCGTTCCTGAGCAGGATCTTGAGCTTGCATCTTCCCACACTTCAGGCCAGTTGTTTTTAATTTGGATGCCCAAACAAGTCTGGTTTTGATCTAAACTGGTGTTTTGACAGATTCTGCTTTCAGTAGCATGACTGAACAACATTTGTTTCTGTCTAGTACCAACAAAAAAAAAATCTTAAATGATACACATAATCGTGAAATGGGACTGCCTTCAGGCAGCTCTAAAATACACATTCACGTAACGCTTCCAGCCTGTCATATATATTCTTCTAAAAGTAAGGTTTTAAATAAAAGCATACACATTTTACAAGTTAATTACTCAGTCCATTCAAACAAAGAGATATATCTCCAATTAATGGAGCCACATAGAAAACACTTAACATTAAAAAAAAAAATTAAAACTCAGTACTCTTCAAAGTCCAGTATTTTTTAATGACGGAAAAACTATGCTGGATTTGTTTGTGATAATTGATAATGTCTATCACAGGTAGATTGGAACACGTTATCAAGCAGTACCTTTCTGACCATATACAAAAGGAAATTAAAGGACACGCTAAATTCTTTTGTAAATTCTTTCAAAACAGTATGCTGGTCTCCTCTTAGACTTTCTATGGCATGCAATTTTGATGACACCTTTTCAGCATGTTGAACTGAACGTGGCCAATATATCTATTTTAAGGCATAATCTGCCTTGCCTTACTGACATTATAAATATTTGCTTTTTGATGATGTGAGATAGTCCATTCTAGCACAGAACTGCAATTAATTGGATTTGAGAGTTCCTCTTAGGTCTCCTACAAAAAAACACAGAATGTCAAAGCTGAATGAACATTGCTTCCTGTTTTAGAAAGTTTTAAAATACTTTCTCTGTGCTTTCAGAGGCAAACTGGCAAAACAGATAGCGCTTAGAAAAATAAAGCAGTGAATAAAATCTTTGTGGTATCTGCTTGCAAGAACAGAGCTGTTGATTTTTTCTCTTTTTTATTCTGGAGGAAGGCTGATTGAATATTAGAGTAATTAATAAGCTACATCTGTTGAAACAACAGATGCTGGAAATCTGCCACATGGAAAAGCAAATTTTATTGGAAAAGCCTGTAAGAGTCACCTGGAAGAGGCAGACAAGTCTCTGGGGCCTTGGGAGGTAGAATTAAAGCTTTCATTAACCTTTCTTGTTTTTTCAAGAGCAAACGGCTAAGTGGAATAAAGGTGAGGGAGTCTTCCCCCTTGGGAGGTCATCTCCCACTGACCAAGTACGCAGCCTGACTGGAGGAACACAGAGCACCCTTCAGCTGTGACAACTGATGATGAAGAAACCTCTGTCCACAGGTTCCAGAGGAACAAAAACTACGTCCAACTTCCAACTCTCCCTAAGATCTAACATTACCGTTCCTGTAGTTTTCAGTTCCTTCTGTCCTCTCCATCTGTTTACCAAACGACCTCCTGTTTGCCCTCTTATTCCTTAGAAACTTCATTCTTCTGCCACTCTGTATGAAGTGCCGAGTGTTTAACTTGTCATTATACAAATGCTCTGTATGTATAGACACATATGCACACACAGCAAATCTCAGCTCTGTCAGTATGCAGCTACATATCAAAGAAGTCTATCAGCCTCTGGGCTGATTCAGAGTTTTATTTTAGTAGGCAGTAACAAATATACCTCACAAATACACATGTTGCTGGGCATCTTTTGAATTGATATGTCACCTGAAGTGGCTTTAGGTAAACTAAAAGCCAAAAGTTCGACAATGCACTCCGCTACAGGCAGATGCCCCACTGAATGCTATGATTAGTTATTAGGAATAGTGGTAAGTGCTAAGCTGAGCCTAAATAATTTCTTTAACTTACATTCTTCTTCCTCTCCTTTCCCCTACCCAGACCAGCTCTGTTGCAAAATGTCTGCCTGTTGGAGGGGGAAAACAACTCAACACACATGTTCTGGCTTTATGTTCTTCAGGATTTACCTGGACAGAAAACTCTCATGTGCCTGTTTTGTGGAAGTGTTTTTCAGTGACTAATGCTCCATATTTACTCTTTTGTATGAAAACCATAACCCAGTCTACTGCAGGACAGGACGATTTTACCACGGACAAGGTTAAGATCAGGAAGGAAGAATGGTATGCTGCTGCTCTTGAATAATTTATTACCTACTTCAAAATTTTATCAAGGTTACTTTTGTATTTTTATGCCTGGGAAGTGCTTGAATCTCACCCCTGCCCTCCAAGAACTGTACTGATGTAGTTACTTTTCTCCATTCACTGATTTTTGGTGTACATGTGTTCTGCTAGGCTGGCCAGCTGGAGCCAGAGAACTGAAATCTGTTACACCAACATTACATAGTTGGTTACATTTATTTTCTTCTTTGTGCATATGACACCTCTTATGATTTCTACACAGAATCAAATGATGCAGCATATCAAGAATGAGCTTCCATTAACTCATTAGCGAAAACTTCTAAATGTGGGTAAATAATAAATGCTCAGATACTGATGCCAATCTGATCTTTGCTCTGACAGGTAGCATAGTATTTGCATTATGTTGGCTTCTGAAACAACAGACATTATGCTCAAGTAAGAGTGTTGTAAAATAAGATACTGTTATCTGTAGGCCTTGTTTTGAACTGACTTTGTATTGTTAAGTTGCATACGAGAAAGCGCTACAGTATCTCTTTTGCAAGATTTATGAAAAGTAGAGAATTCTGAGCAGTTCCTTACTTGGAAGGCTATGATATGCTACCGCTGCTTTATTTAACAGCAGCAAACGAAAACTAGTAACAGGACTCTACAACAGTACGAACAGCAAAACTGACAGCATTTGATGTATCAGTACAGATGACAGGTTAATTCAGTTAGCTATGTCTGCTGACAGTTTTCAACCATGACAGTGTGTATGAAGACAAAATAAAGCAGAATGCAGTTTATTTATGCACTTCAAAAATGCAACATGAGCAAAGATACCAGAAACAGTAACTCTTTGTTGGCCTGAATTAATAATCAACGTTTCCTACTGATTTCTTACATACTTTTCCCCAGGCTCTGTATATAATAAGGATGTTAAGGCTCATTGCCTAGACTTAACCTTCTAAATATTAAATGCTGAAACTGATTTCTATCAGTAAGTTATAGACTACAACCGACAGAAGTGCACGTACCTTTATGTAGTCAATAAGATTTTGATACTCAATATAGTTGCCTCCTCCAACTACAAACACTATTGCCTAAAAGGCAACACACACATAATCAGAGTACGCATTCAAATTCTTAACACTTCAGTAGTAAAATATACACTTTTTCATTATTCCCCCCACACCCCCTTACTACTGGTAATGATCTATAATATCACAGGTAAAGGCCATCAGTATTTTCTGGGCTATGCTTAAAAGAGAACAATTAATGAATAGAAAAAGGAGAGTTAAGAGTTGGATCATTTTTGTTAACATTCACCATCCAAAACCGTTTGACTACGCTATATGAATTTTATATAAACCTTATGTTATTACTGACGTTTTTTGCTATGACTGTCTGCTAGCCATATATATGACATTATATGGTATTTCTTTTGTTCAGGAGGATAATTAAGACATTTCAAGAGAAACCTGAAACATTTGTATATTGCCAAGGCAAAGATTTTGCTTATGAAACTTGTTAGTAAGGTCAGATAAGTAAGACTTTCACTATTTGCAAATATTGATGTTGAAAAATACTGAAAGTTACTGGCATTTGTATAAAATGACACCATTTGTTGTTTTGTTTTTTCCTTTAATTGCAGAGATTGTTTAAAATACTGTTGCTTGTATCAGTGGGCATCACTGCTGTTTAAGGCCAGACAAAGGATTAAATCTAGAGAGCACTCTAAAGATCTGGTATAAAAATGGGGGGGTTTAAATTGCTGAGTCCCCAATTATTATATTAATAAATCCCTGTAATTACCTCCAGAAGAATTTTCTAGATTTTTTTTTTCCTCCAGTGTTAGTTAATGCTTACATAGTCCTTTGAAGATGAAAAGACTTCTTCAGAATAACACCTAATTATAATTAATACTAGATATAATTAATACTAGATATAATTAGTCTAAGTGGTTTTTGCAAACAAGACTTCTCATTTTCTTAATCATGATCATCAAAAGATTATTTTTAACACATGAACACTGAAAAATAATTTCTACTTGACTTACCTCCTGGAATGGATTTTTGTTTCTTGGAACTGAGCTATAAAAAGAAACAGACTACAACTTAGATTTTACTAAGCATTAATATAAATATGCAAAATAAGTATCATGTACACATCATGTTTAAGGAATACTATATAATATTAGAAAAATATATAAAATAGAAAAATAATTGCTTTTCTGCATTCATTCTACAAGTATTTTATTTAAACGATTTATTATGGAAAAGCTTTCCTTCTACAGGACTTAATACCTGAAATTCTAACTCGAGTGGTGCTAGCTAGGAGCAAAGACAATGAGTAAAATGTTTCATCAGCGTGAGCATAGTTCATGACACTTACAAATGCTGCTCACCGGAATCTGAACTAGGCAGTGAGTTTGCAGTGCCTGCATATATACTCACTGGTGCTTCAAAATCTCCTACAGGCAGCAGGTATGTGTTCTGCTGCCAGATGTCACAGCAACTACATCACAATGAAAATGATTTAAAGATGAAGAGGCAAGTTAGAGTTTGCGTGGTACAGACTCTTCCTCCCTGTTTGAATACACGGCCTGAGCCACATGGGAGGCAGCAGGAAGGGGGGGAGAAACCTCTTTTCCCGCATCACCTTGAACCTTCAGGAGGAAGGGGAAAAGGGAAAAGGCAACGAGAAAGCTCCGAAGGGTCTGTCTGTTCTCCTGCCCTTTGCTCACACACTACTGCTGCCTTCCTGCCCTGTACAGCCCTGCAGCCCCAGGCAGTCCAATACGCCTTATCTTCTAACACAGATTAAAAGCATTGCATTTTTCCCTTCAACTTCTCTTTTCCCTTATTTCAAGAAGTTTTCTCTGAGTGACCAACGACAATTGACTCAACACAGATTCCAGTGTATCAGAAAAATAGGTTTTAAGAGGGAATGGCTCTCTCTAGTATGTTGTTTTGAATGGTCGTGAATACTACAGCCTCCCTGTTCAGTAGAACTGGCAGCCCAGTTCTCTTGTCGTTTGAATACGATATCACAAATCCACAAACATTTTGTGTCATCCTTTCAGAGGGTAAGGCCTGTTTACACTTGACCTAGGCTTTACACAGGATATAAAGATACTGTTTTGCTAAGACTGAACTACAGTAACGCAGTTCCTATGCTATTCAAAAAATAATAGGTAGAAATGCCAGCATTTCTTAAAACAGGAGTAGGTTAGGAAAAAAAAATTAGTCACTTTTTAATATAATCCCATTAATTATACTATTTAATATTGTTACTTTAAACTAGTGATATTTTGTTAAGCCAGCTAAACAGCTTTTTTGATCATCTACATAAATATTTGAAGGCAGAATTAGACAAACCCCTATACGGCTATGCTAGAGTTTTGTTGCCATGCTCAAATAAGATTTAAGGAACGTAACTTGAGTTTATATAAAAAATGCAAACAAACCCCAAACCAGAAATTAAAAGTTTTTCCCTATGATAATTATAGCTACACAGAACGGCACATTTATGAACTGCTATAAATGCATATGTTCACACTGTTTAAAGCAACGTAAGAACTATACGGAGTGGGTAAAAATGCACATTTACATGAGGAAAAACCCTTTGGCTTTAATAAAACTAATCTTCGCACTTTTGCACAAAATCCTCCAAAAATGCTATAAAAGCATAACAAAACAATGAAAGTTGCAATTAAAATGGAACATAAAATATTGGTAAGTTTTTTCTTTGATGCTTTCACAATTTTCTGCTTATCTTTGAAATTATATAGTCTGTAATAATACTTTCCATGATTCAAGAACAGAGGAAACAGGGACAGACTCTAATGCAAATAATTTAAACCAGGTCTAGGACCTACTTTATCCATATTCATCCTGTAATAAACCGCTGCAATTAAATGGGCTGATTGTTTTCCTACAGCTCAGATGAAAATTATTTTTAGAAGGTATGTTAAAATTAAGTATCATCTTCTCTGTTTCTAAGATATTGGAGGTGAGATTACCAGACACAGTTATTGCTGATTGATAAAGATATATCTATCAAAGATATAAAGCAAAAGATACAAATTTATCAACACCTAGTGTAACTCCTCTTCCCCTCTTTTATTGGTAAAATAAACTATATCCAACTGTTTATTCATATGCTCATGAATATAAAATGTGCACCTGCCTTTACAAGAGCAAATGCAGTCCATTTTTAACAATTTTTTTTGCAAAGTTACTAAAAAATTACTGAAGAAGGGTTGTATTCAAATTTAAACTGATTAAAAAGTGATTTAAACTATTTAACAAGAAATTTTGGTGCACTACCTGATGACTTTTTAATTTAACAGTGAAAACCCACAAAGTTTCCAAGGAACCCAACAGTACAACTATAAAGAATTTTAACATATATTATTGCTAACTGTTAGTACACATTCCTGTGACTGAACCGATGTACATCTTAGCAGTATGTTCTGTTACTGGAACGAAGACTTTTTTTGCAGTATTATAAAAATTTATCTGGTTGATCCAAGTTCCCGTAGTGAATTCCTTCAACACCAACCGTCTTGACTTAGAATTAATGATTAAAATTAATTCCTTGTAGTCAGCAAGTAAAATAAAATCAGATTAAGTTAGCCTCTTCACAGGGTACAAGGAAAGATGCAAAACTCATAATGAACTCACCTGTCACTGCCTCGTAGCATCTTGGGGTCAAAATACCGGTAGTCATCTGTCTCCTATTAAAAAGTATGTTTTTATCTCAAAAGATCGGAATTTTGGCTTTTGAATTTCTGCTTGTATCTATTACATTAAACATGATTCAAACCAACGTCATTTCCCATTTAGCAGTCACATCATTCAAAACTAATTGCGGTGTCCGCTAGCATTTATAGTATTGGTCCATAACTGAACCAGTACAGAATAAACAACAGTGAGAGAGCTATGAAGGGTGCTGTTGAACTTTTTGTTTCTGGTTCACCTAAAATTGACTGTTACACACTTTCCAAAAAATACACTGGTTGCATAATAAACCCCAACAGAAAGGCAGTACGCAGAAAGAAAAATTAAGGTGTTACCAGCTTAAGAGGAACACCACATAGTTAGTTATAAATGCTAACATTTTCCAGGTTACAGAGATCTGCTATTGATTTAATATTATAAAAAACCCACCACTTCTATGGCAATGAATGCTAAATACAAGAGATCAAAATCTGCTACTGTTACGTAACTTACCCTTTTCATTTCATGATTTATGACTACTATTAAACCAAAATTAAGTTCTTGAAGAAGAAATGAGTTCCACAAGAATTTGAAAAGTCTGACTGTCTAAATTATATAAAAAACCCTTTTTCTTCACACAAAACACTGAGGCACTCCCAATATTTTTCTTGGCAACAAGCAGGATTTTTGCCCATTATTATGGATGAAAAACAAAACTTCTTAGTAACTCCTTCTGACAACTACTTGGCTTTCTTCTGTTTCAATATCACATTTTCACCCAGGTATTGTGAAGTTTAGTTTGCGTATAAACTGCATGCAGGACTACAGCTGGTTTCATCTGGGTGCTTACATGCAAGATCTCTGTGTTTTGATGATTCTGTAGAGCAGAAATAATTCTTCTGGAGTAGTAGGCAGATTATCTGGGGAATTTATTAGAGCTCACAAAGCATAACTATCTCTAATACTACAAAATATTTAGTATACATGTGGTGGCTACACACACAGAAAATAAATCTATTTGATATTAAGGACTTTTATGTAATTACATTTAAAAAGTCTCTTATCCTCAAGTTTGGCTTTTTAAAAAATTTAATTTAGATCTCATTTCATGCTGAACCTCTGTAAAATGCTTTTATATGCTCCAGCGGGAATTTCAACTGCATTTGTAAAGTCTGCCAGCACTCATTATTTTGGCAGCCTTGCACATAAAGGTGGTAAAGCAACCTTGAAGTAATGAAAGAGCTGGGAATGCACAGATATTGCTAGACTGAAACCGAGAGGTATTTGAGAAATATTTAACTCGGATAAAGAGCTGCAGCTTCCCTGCTTGCTAGAATGAATTACAGATTAATGCCAGAATTAAAATCAGAGTTAAAAACCAGTATTACAAACGTTTCCTCCTGAACGTATTACTGTTGTGGTTTTTTGCGGTGGGCTTGTGTAAGTAGACACACACAAAGTGGTAAAGTAACAGAAATGTGATAAGCTAGTTTATTTTTTTTGTTGTTTAAATACATGATTCTTGCTGAAATCAGTTCTGAGGGTGTAGGGAAAGTAACCCTACTAGATTTTATTTGCTTTAAGAAATAGCTAGTCTGCCAATAAAACCAACGGCATAGTGGTTTCATTACACACAACTGAATTTGTGACTTCCCTAAGAAATTCAATAATAAAATTCAAACTTTTGAAATTCTAAACGTAATTTTCAAAAGATCAAATTAGAATGGAAAAAAACTGATGGAAAGATCTTTGACTTTCAGTCTGTATTTGTTTTTCTGCAGAAGCAAACATGACTAGTTTGGATTAAGGAAATCCCCCATTTGTAGAATTTTTGTTGTAATGCATGAAAGGCTATGATATCATATCCTAAGCCTGAAAGATATCATATTCACTGAACGGGATGAAATTAACCAAAATACAGTTCCATTCATATATAACACAAAGAAGATTTATCTATCTACCTCTTAAGTCTATACAAATGTCTATACTGTATTGACAGATTTTGGGACTTTGTCATAAAAATATTAAATGTTTACTTATCAAAGATAGTCCTTCCTCAAGAATTTTGTGGAAGATACTTAAAAGAACCTCCATAATTCTACAGCACGTGGTGGTCAATTTCATATCTATGGGTTAAAATTTCTGTGCGCTTGACAACATGATTTTTTTTGGTGTTGGGAAGATGTAAGGTTTTATTCAATCTCTATTTAGTGATAACAAAATAAAGCAGCTATGTTATTAGATTTATGAACAGAACATTCCTTTATGAAAACACAATTATGAATTTTTTATGAAAAGCAACAGCTTAAAAACTTGCTTCGACCGATAAATGGTACTATTAAAAAAAAAAGTAACGGATTACTTCAAGGTCATCAGTGAATATTTCTGAATAAATATTGCAAGAAAAAGTTAACTACAGTTAAACAATCTAGACAAATTTTAAAAATTACAGGATGGTATTACTGAGAAGTGTTCTATCTGCTCCTGCTTACGAAAAACTTGGACAGCACAGGTGGAAACTCATCTGTCCTTCCTGGTAGCTGTCCCTGGGAGACAAAAGAAGCCGCAGGGACAAATAACACACAAAATGATTTACAGACAACCCTCCAGAGTTTTGCACAGCTTATCATTCTGAATAGGTTTAAAATTTCACCTGACAATAATATTTCAAATGTTGGTGGTACAAGTTGTACATTTCATATATTTACTTTATTGTTGTACTTTATATTTAGAAATAATTTTAATTATTTACATGCATTGTAATAATTGTTTGACTTCTCAATAAACTGTTCTAATTTTGCATTACAACTTTTATCTCTATGTATGTTTCATACACCCACCACTGTGGTTAGTAAGATTCAATAAACTATAAAGGAGGTTTTTTACGGTGTTGTAAAAAAAATAAAGTCTTAAGCTTTTTTTCCCTTCCCTTTTTATTTTGCCTGCAGTGCAATAGTTTTCTATTAGGGTGAATAGAAAAATACCTCAAACATCAGAAGATGAACAGAGGCTGCAGTGGTGTATTTCTACATATTGTCCTTTTCCAGATGATACAATTTCACTTCTGTTGCTTGCACAGCAAGTCTAAACATATTCCACTGTGACTCCCTGGCTTGCTTCTGTTAGCCAAAACTTACTCACTCAAAAAGTTGCTGTCAATTTTCCTACAGGTTAGAATCATGCTTTAGGGCTTGCCCTGTCTCCTATGACTTGAAAAGCAGGACTCCCTGGTTGGGCCATGAATTCCAGCCTCTGACATGGCACTGAAACATGGAGCCTTTGTCTGACAGCCTGGCTCAATCTCTGCTTTTTCATGTGAGAACATCAATGGTTTCTCCAAATTATCAAAGCGATCGTGGCTGTTTTCTGCTAAGTGAAACGTGACAATATCAAGTCAGCAAAAAAACCCCATATGACTTGTAAACTTTTCCAAATCAATTCCTAAACTTGCAGGCTGAGGAAGCTAATGTTTATTTTTTAAAAAATGGTTTCATTTTTCACCTACTTGTAAGTTATCTGTAGTTTTTAATTTCAGCTTTCTGTATTAAGTGTTCTGAGTGACCTCTACTGGTTGACGAGCTAAAATTGGCCCTGTACATCTTTTCCAAGTCTTGCAAATAGGGACAACAATCCCCTGCCACTGAAAACGGTGTCGATTTCTTTGTTCATTAAGAGAATGCAAATTTTCTGCTAACAATCGTGACATATATTACCTATGAAGTACAGTTTAAGAAAAGACAGGATTACTTGCATGTTGATCGTTTTCATATTTTACCATTATTTATCTCCCTTTACATCTAGTCAATACCTGAAGGTGAAAATGGACTAAGAACAACGTTGTAAATCTATTAACCAGTGTGAGATATTACACTTGTATCTCTCTGACGTGGATGTTATTAAAAACAGGAAGACTGATACGATGTGGCAAACATATTAAAGCTTTCTAAATTACTTTTAACAGGTGATTTTCTCAGAACAAGTTTGTGCACAGAATGGTCCTAGGTAAGAGTTCTGAAGGAACAAAATTTATTAAGAAAAAAGACTGCTTTGACTATATAGTACGTATAAAAAGACTTAGAGCTACTCTTAGCTGTAAATTCTAGCAAATGCCTTGACTATCTAGTTAACATTTAAGAATTTCAAAAGTCTGAGTAAATTTTCACAGAAACAAGGGGAAAATAAGACTTATTGGCACAAAACCAACTCTGCTTGCAAACTGAAAGATTGCATGGGTACTAAAATATTTTCCTCTAAATATCAAAGCTTTAAAGATGTGGGAAACATACCTCTGTAACTACTTCGGTTCTGAAATTGTGCTCTTAAGAAAAAAAAAAAAATCACCTTGATGCAGAGAAGATTTCAGCTCACAGTTTAACTTTTAGAAATTTAGGAGCAACAGAAACTCAGTATAGCACAAGAATAATAGAAGCTCAAAATAGAAAAAGAACTCAGAAACACTAGTTCCAATCAGATGTAATAAATTGTCATTGTTTAGAAACTATTTTTATGCAAAAAAAATCTTGTGAAATAGTTATGAAAATTGTTCTGTTCTTGAGCTACTGCATGATTAGATTTAACTGCACTATTTTGAAAAAAACATAGCCATGGCATATTACATATCACAGCCTCAAGATTTCACTTGTTCCACCTCTTCCCATGTGAAGGCAGTTATACTCACAGGGTTTGACTTCATCTCCATAAGGTTGTCCAATATACGCGTGACTGGTAGATTCTGTAAAATGTAATGTGAAATTAATGGAATGCTGAAATTCTTAGTAAGAGTTATTCACAGGCACACTACTATTTATGGAATAGTTTACTCAACATTTGAAATACTAATTTAAACAGTTTTCTTCTCGTATTTTCTAAAGCTTGAGCATTTCTATCATCACCTAAATTACCCTTCTGTACAGAAAATGCAAACACCTGAGGAGCATCTAGATAGAAGTACAAAAAAGTGTGAAGGCAGGAACAGAGTTGTATTTAGATATTACCAATATATGCAGACACATGATGATGTATGAATTCTTATTTAAAAAATACTCTGCAGATTAAGGAAACAATTTTAAAGTTGAAGATGAGAATTAAAGGTGTGATTCTAAAAAAGAACTAATGTTGTCAAAGAAATGCGTAAAAAAAGCAATCCTGGCAACAAGTGTTTGGATGAACTGGAAAGGAATAAACTGAGGTGAGATTCAAGATGACTTTTCCTTATTTATGATGGGAAACATGAGCTTGGACAAAAGATCTGAAGTATTAAACAGTCAAACTCCTTTAGTTATAATACACTGAGGGAGAATTTACATAGCAATGGAATTGGAAATGTGTCTTGTTGACTAAATATATCAAAAAAGGACATTCCAAAGGATGATCTACAAATAAGGCTGAAAAATGCTTAGTAAGAAAACAATTTAAATCCCTGAATGACCGAATGAGAAATAAAAAGTTAACTTTAATAGAAATACCACAGACCTATATAAAGTTTAAACATGGGGAATAACAGTATTTCATTTGGCTACCCCAAAACACCTGGAGAAGGAATTAAAAGCCAGAAAAAAAATACCCTGAAAACACAGGCGTTGTAGCTTCTTACTCACTTGGAACCCAAAACAAAGCAAGCTATTTTGTCAAGAACACTACCAACTTTTTAAAGCCACACATGTTAAAAGAAATGACAAAATGTTTAAAATTAGAAGAATAGGAAGTGTCATTTTGAATATAATTATTATCTATTGTTACAAGTAAGTTTACCTGAAGATCTCTCTATAAAATATAACATACAGGCAAGCTGCACATTTAAAACAGTTTCCTCAACTATATTTCATGACATACCACTGATTTGTAACTGTGCAATGCAACTTATCATATCTAGTCATAGCGAAATTCCTGCAGAATTAATTTCATTGACTACCCTAAAAAAGCCACAGAAACAATTTTTTAAAAAATTTATGTAATAGTTGATACTTTTCATGCATAAATTATGTGTATAACAGGATGACTAAACAAACAAAAGCAATGATACGATTACCTAGGTCAAAAAGATGCACATTTAATTAGAGTGAGATTTCATTTTATTTAGTTCTGATTTCTCCCAAGTAACAGGCGATAGGATAAGAGGAAACGGCCTCAAGTTGCGCCAGGGGAGGTTTAGACTGGATATTAGGAAAACTTTTTACACTGAAAGGGTTATTAAGCATTGGAACAGGCTGCCCAGGGAAGTGGTTGAGGCACCATCGCTGGAGATATTTAAAAGACATGTAGACATAGTGCTTAGAGATATGGTTTAGTGATGGTTTTTGTCAGAGTTAGGTTGATGGTTGGACTAGATGATCTGAAAGGTCCCTTCCAACCTAGGCAATTCTATGATATGCTGTATTTCTAAATTAAATTCTGGTTCTTCCACTAAAAATAAAATATAATATAGTATGACAAATGATTTTTTTCTTAGAAATCTTGATATCAAAATATTACAGAATTAAGATCTTTTAACAGATTTCTGGGAACCACAATTCAAAATTTCA
>VYZM01004314.1:0-13541 GCA_013398915.1 Dromas ardeola | reverse complement strand
TTCCTTCCCTAGTATGGCCCTCAAATTATTACTCCCTTTTGATATTTCAGGTAGGCAGTGACGAGGATGGAAGAGAAGGCTCCAGGGAGACCTTATAGCAGCCTTCCAGTACCTAAAGTGGGCCTACAGGGAAGACGGGAGGGGACTCTTTATCAGGGAGCGATAGGATGAGGGGTCATGGCTTTAAACTGAAAGAGGGTAGNTAAACTGAAAGAGGGTAGATTTTGATTAGATATTAGAAAGAAATTCTTTACTCTGAGAGTGGTGAGGTACTGGAATAATAGATTGCCCAGAGAAGTTGTGGATGCCCCATCCCTGGAGGTGTTCAAGGCCAGGCTGGATGGGGCTTTGAGCAACTTGTTCTAGTGGGTGGTGTCCCTGCCCATGGCAGGGGGATTAGAACTAGATGATTTTTAAGGTCCCTTCTAACTTGAACCATTCTATGATTCTTTCTACTAGCTCTAAATTTATTAAGATAACTGGCTTTTGTTACATGTGTGGTCTCCAGACTAACTATACTGTATGAACAGTAATGAAGATGGAGGAAGAATCATAGAATCATAGAATGTGTTGGGTTGGAACCTTTAAAGGTCATCTAGTCCAACCCCCATCTAGGCAGAGCTCAAAACTAAGTTAGGAGATGAAGGCATAAAGAGCACATCATAGAATAATTTGGGTTAGAAGGGACCTTAAAGATCATCTAGTCCATCTGCCTGGTAATGAGCAGGGACATCTTCAACTAGATCAGGTTGCTCAGAGCCGCGTCCAACCTGACTTTGAATGTTTCCAATTGAAATATACCCTCTTTTAGCTTAAAAACTTACAGCTTAAAACTATTACCCCTTGTCCTATTGCAACAGATCCTGCTAAAAAGTTTGTCCCCATCTTTCTTATAAGCCCTCTTCAAGTACTGAAAGACCGCAATAAGGTCTCCCCAGATCCTTCTCCAGACAGAACAACCCAAACTCTCTCAGCCTGTCCTCATAGGAGAGGTGTTCCATCCCTCTGACTTATTATTTTTGTAGCCCTCCTCTGGACCTGCTCCAACAGATCCATGTCTTTCCTGTGCTGATGGCTCTAGAGCTGGATGCAGCACTCCAGGTGGCGTCTCATGAGAGTGGCATAGAGAGGCAGAATCACCTCCTTTGACCTGCTGACCATGCTTCTTTTGATGCAGCCCAGCGTATGGTTGGCTTTCTGGGCTGCGAGCACACATTGTTGCCTCACGTTCAGCTTTTCACCCACCAGCATGCCCAAGTCCTTCTCCTCAGGGCTGCTCTCAATCCCTTCGACCCCAGCTTGTATTGATACCGGTGGGTTGCTCCAACTCAGGTGCAGAACCCTGCACTTGGCCTCATGAGGTACACATAGGCCCACTTCTTGAGCTTATCCAGGTCCCTCAGGAAGGCATCCTGTCAACCATACCACTCAGCTTTCTGTCGTCTTTAAATTTGCTGAGAGTGCACTCGATCCCATTGTCTATGTCATTGATGAAGATTTAAACAGTACTGGTCCCAATAGAGACCCCTGAGGGTCTGTGTTTACTTGCAGGAAACAACATTTCATTAGCTTCCCTTCTCATGGAAAAACCTTTTTATGCCAAGGATGTGAAGTTCACAAGGAGCGCAAAATGGCCAGAAATGGGTTTCAATGGAGATCAGGTGAGCCAAGCATTCAACTGCAAACAGACATTACTGCTTGTAAACCAGGATGTTATGTATATCTGCATTAGGTACATGTTTGCAGGAAGCAGGGCCTTCAAAGACCAGTAAAGTATGTTTGTCTTTTGTTCTGGATTTTATTTTTCTTAGTAGAGGCTTTATGTTATGGTATTTCTCAAAATCAGAATTAAATTGCCAGTTCCTCAGCAGCTATAAATCTACTTTCTGCTTGATAAAAATTAGGCTCAGTTTATTTTAAGTTGCAGATAACTATGAGTTCAATGCAACTGCAAATCTCTGTAAACATTAAAACTGCAAATCTAGCCAGACAGACTCTGTAAGAGAAGTGGGAGAGTTCTTAAGACTGGTTCTTAAGACTGCTTACTTTGAAGCTACTCCATTTTCAGCCATTTCAAAGTGAAGTGCTGCTCTGAAATTTCTGCATGGAGTGTAGAAAATAATAAATAATTAAAGGGTGGGTGTCAGGAGGATGGGGCCAGGCTCTTTTCAGTGGTGCCCGGCAACAGGACAAGAGGTAATGGGCACAAACTTGAGCATAGGAAGTTCCACCTAAACATGAGAAGGAACTTCTTTACTTTGAGGGTGGCAGAGCACTGGAACAGGCTGCCCAGAGAGGTGGTGGAGTCTCCATCTCTGGAGACATTCAAAACCTGCCTGGACGCGTTCCTGTGCAACCTGCTCTAGGTGACCCTGCTCTGGCAGGGTGGTTGGACTAGATGATCTCCAGAGGTCTCTTCCAACCCTACCATTCTGTGATTGTGTGATTGTCTGAAATGCCAGATGAACCTGTCATAGACAAACCTGTCCATTTATTATCAGCAGGAAATTCACTGTCCTTTATAGACAAATATAGGTTAGAGTACATTACAGTTGCTACATGTTATCCCTAAGATAATGGTGATAGCAAAAATATTGTGAAAACAGAGGCACATTCTGAAGTTCAAGGTTCTATTGTTTGCTTTAGAATAAAGCCTCTGTCCAGAACAACTGAGACTGAGCAGTCATACAAGGAACTTGATTATACTCTAAGTGTCCAAATCCTCAAAAGGTCAAATAAAAGATGCAAGCAGGTCTTCAGTATGAAAAAGGCATGGTTGGCATATCTAGGCTGCATCAGAAATAACACTGAGTAGCAAGAAAGAATGCAAAGAACATAAAGGTTTGCAAATCTGTTATTTGTTTGAAATTTGAAAAGGATTTTAGATATCTAAATGTAAGTACAACACAGGAACTGTGATACCTTTGTGGATCTGACTCAGTACCATATACTGTCAAGATTATTAATGGGGACTGTCTACTGGGGAAAAGACAGAAGGTTAGTGACAGGTCACAAATTAAGCAGTTTTCCACTTAGGTATAAGGGAATAATTCTTCCCCCTAAGAGAGATTAAGCACTGAAAGAAATGCTTAGAGGGTCTGTGGTGTCTCCAACCTTGAAGACTGCAAAACTCAGATGGAGAAGGTCCTTGGCAGCCTGATCTAGGTTTAAAGTTATCTTTTATCTGAGCAGGATGCTGGACTAGATGATCTCCAGAGGTCCCTTCCACCCATATTATCCTATGATAGAAAGACATGGACAGTTATATTTCTACTATGCAGGAGATACAGGTGGTAATGGCAGGATAAACTGACCCTAGTGTAGATTATGGGGTGGGTTATAAATTTGGTTTTATAGATTTATACACACAAGAGGAACAGAACCTGTTTTCATGAGATTAAGTAATGCACTATAAGAAGAACACGAGGACATGACACTCTGGAGTGAAAAGCTTTTGAAGCTACTTGTAACAGAACTAGACTGAAATGATAGGAAATAAGATGACAGAATGTAAGGACATGAGTGATGCTAAGTATCTAGCATTTATAAAAGTCTGAGCAGTTCTAGACCTTTTCATGTGCCAGTGCAGGTAATAAAAATGCACTTCATCCAATCTGCCCTCTTGACCGCTTACTGCACATTAAAGTGCAGCTTGGGTACAGCAACAAAAAAACAGGTGACAAATTGTATTTATGGATGTTGACATTTAATTGAAGTTGTGTTTCTTTTTATAAAGATGGAGATTTTGAAATGCGCGTAGGGTACAAGGTCCAGTGCAGGGCCTGAACAGTCCTAGTTCAGCATAGAACCAAAGGCCATAGGAGAGAAATACATTACTATTAACTGAAATTTACTCTTTGAAAAGTATCTCATGAAATGATAGCAAAACATTATTTGAAAAGTGATGAGAGGTTGCATTCTGATTATCTTTCTTTAGGACAAGGTTGCATTTTGATTATCTTTGGCATGTGATAGATCTAATGTCTATTATTGTTTCAGATTTAATGTCACAGATTTAACTGCAACACCTTCTTGGTTTATAAGATCCCTGTTACAAGGAACGGCTGGAGAAATGCCTTGAGAAATTCCCCTATACTCTATTATGTAGAGCAGATGGTCTATCATTAGACTCTGTTGCCCATCTGTTTGTTTGAAGCCCCTTAAGCCCCATGAGGACTGAGCTAAGTTGCACGGGGAGGAGTTTCTCAAGTGCTGGCTAAAGTCTCAAAACTGCTTCTATTGTAAGTCAGTTAGTTTTGAAGCTTCAGCTCAGCAGGTAATCGTGTTTTAGAACTGTTGCCCTCTGGTGGATAATACTAAAAGTGAAGTACACCTGGCAGATGGCTAAATTCATTCTTCATTTCATTCGGTAGAGACCTTTTGTGTCCCTCCTCTGGATGCAGTGCTCCAACAGGTCCGTGTCTTTCCTGTGCTGAGGGCTCCAGAGCTGGACACAGTACTCCAGGTGGCGTCTCATAAGAGTGGCAAAGAGGGTCACAATCACCTCTCTTGACCTGCTGGCCACAATTCTTTTGATGTAGCCCAGGTTATGGTGGGCCTTATGGGCTGAAGCATGTGGATACATATAGTATATGGATATATACAACATATGGATTTGTTGCAGTGTAATGGTCTCTGTCAAGAATCTGAAAAGTGGAGGATTAAATAGAGGAGAATTTTAAAACTCATGAAGGAGGCAAGGTGTGATGTTCTGTGGCTAGATGTTCTGTGGTTTTGTTTCCATTCTTCAGTGTAATTATGAATGGAAGAGGTGGATATCCTCAAGCACACTGGTAATTTTGATACAAGATTGACACCTATAACTAAATCTGGCAGGCTGAGAAATAAAGGCTAGACCACCAGGGCTATGGTGTTTCTGAGAGACATTCCAGACTTCTCAGACTTTTTCTGGCTCAGTACCATATATCAGGACAGTTACGAACAGCATGCTTTCTAATAGACCTCTTCTGAATTTGGTACCTCACTAAGAAGTATGGGCTTTTGGTTGTTGTATATTACAGCAGCCTTTCTCCTGTTTCAGAATCCAGTCTGAAAAGTTGGCTCTGGTGCGTAGATCACAGAGCAGCACAAACTGCAACCAGCAGCCTCATAAGGCCAGTGGCTCTCACAGGTTGCAGCTTCTGGTGTCATACAGATTTACAGCTACATCTGGCATGGTAATACTGCAAGTTCCTGCTTTCCACTGGGGCATCCCATATCTTTTAAGGATTCATGAAAGGCAAATAAAACCAAATGATGAAAAAAAATTCCTTCCTACCTTCCTATTGTTTTAAGCCTCTGCTTTTCTGACTAAAGAAGGTGAGAATTTAATTTAATTTCATCATTCTTCATTCATTTCGTAGAAGCTGAGACATTACAGTAGTGAAAAACAGGAAAGTGCCTTAAGGAGTGGTCCTCAGCCTATCAGTGTTGACTGAGGGAAATTCTGATATCCTCATAAGAATTTATAATTAAGAACTGGGGTCAACTGTGAGAGCGAAGAATATTGTTGCCAGACATATTTTATGTAATCATTATCAAAATCTGAAGTGTACCTAATACCTAAAACAGCCATTAAAGGCCAGGGAGCACTTAAATTGACTGATCACCATAGAACACTTTTCCTTCTCTTCCATTCAATTATCCAGAAAAAAAGCAGTGCGTATAAACTATGTTGTATGTCTTCCTGCAACAGATTTTCCTTCTGAGATTTCCGGTTTTCAGGATTTTTGACTCTTCTCTTTGCAGCACTACATCCAAAACTCTCTAGAACAAAAGCAATCAAGGTACACAGATATAGGAAGGCGTAACGGCCTGCTGTTCTGACAGGGCTATTAGAGACTTAGCTTTTACAGAAGTTCAGAGGGAAGGTTTGAGGTATGTCTATTGCCTGTCTATTCTTGAAAGTGACAAAAGAGGAAAAGCTGGTAGCAGAATTTTCCATTTGAATTAGGCTATAGCCCCTGGGAAATAAAGAGCTTTTCCAAGTTTAGTGTCATTTTATTTCTGATTTGTCTTTCATGGAGTTGCACAAGGGTAAGAGATATCTCTGCGTTAATAAAATGCATCAGGTCTTCCAGTTGATTTTAAAATATTGCTCACAAACTCAAGGAATCTAAAAATAAACCATATCAATTTAATTCCTGGGCATTCATTGGAGAGTCACCTCTATATTTGGTAATGACAATTGTTAACATTAAATACTTACTACTTGCACTGATACTGTTATTTTAGTGTCCCATCTGGCTTGATCGGGCAAGAACTTCGATACCACCAAGTAACACTCAGCTATGTTGTGCTGTTCAGGGGCCAAACTCACACTACCACTTCCAATTCCCATGGTCAGGTTTGGCATAGCAGAGTGAGAAGGTTGTGAAGGTATCATGTTGCTGGAACAGCAACAGCTTAAACTACAGTTGTTAGTCTTTCCCTTCCCCTTGTATTCTGCAATACAAGTAGTCAAATAGCACCAGTCTAGCCTCATTTTTTGAGACAGGATGGAAACCCTCAGATTTATGTGTGGCTGTCTGAGTGGTGTCTTCAAATCCTGTCAATCCAGCACTCGTTCTAGGGTGTCTGGGTAGTGACGCAGTAGCTGGAACAAGGGTAATAGCTCTTCCTGTGTGTGCATGAACACTGGTAGTTCAAGGTTCCTGGTGAGTGATGTTCTCTGCTGCTTGGGTAGATTTAGCACTTTGTAATCAAATCGGACGAAGAAATTGTTCCATGCTGTGTTTCCCTGGGAGTAGATGAAAGCCTATATGGTTATTCAGCAAGTCATGATTCAGTTCCTTTTTCTCCTTTAATGTGGGGCTCAGTAAATAATGACGCAGTATTCTAGGACTGCCTTTGCACAAACTAGTTGGACTAGCTGGGAGGAGGATCTAGGTTTGTCACTGCTCTGCCCTTGCTGTCCCCTTCCCTTCTGTATGTGCATCAGAGGGGACACAGTGTCACTTTCTGTTGTGTTGTTCACAGTGTAGATAGACTGCACTGGCGAATAAAAAGACTGCCCTTTCACTTCTCTGCAGCGTCCAACATTCAGTGTGCAAGGTCCTGTAAAAGAGGCTTCGATAATGTGTGGTGGGTCTCCCAAGTAAGCTGACATAACTCCACATAAATTCTGATTTACAGACTATTTATCATCATGGCTATGAAGCCATTAATGGTGCATAGGGATCTACAGTCAGAATGTTAGGGGCCTGTTAACAGATGGTAGTTAGTTGTATTTAAGGATGACTAGACAATTCAGCTCTTTCTGTGAAAAAAAAAGAATATAATTTTAAGGACAAGGTGATTTTCTGAGGCATGAAACACTAGCTTTGTTAGCAGCTGTTTTCATTTGGTGATAAACTATAAGCCAGGTAAGACATGCTACTGTTATATGGAAGCAGTGGGCAGAAATGTAAACGTGACTGATGATTTTTATTCATCTCCAAGTGAAGACAGATATTCATGTGCCAGATTACTTTAAAACTCCTCACATCACAAGGCACAGCTTGTTGTAGAAATAGCAACAGAAGTTTTAGGAGCCTGTACTGAAAATATCGAAGTGGAATGCAGTGAAGAGGAAGAATTTGTTGCGGATCCTTGTGTAAAGAGTTATGAAGCTACAAAGCCAGAGATGTATGAACTTTCCATTGTGATTTTCTTATTGGTTGCTACTATCAAATTATGCAGCAGCAACCATGATTCTTTCTAAACAGAATCAGTTTCCAGTGATGTACAAATAAATAACAAGTGATATACCCCCTTATGAGAAACTCCTCAAGATGGACACAAAATGGAAAGGAAACAAAAATAGCTCAGTACTTCAAAGCTACTTTACATCATCCTGAAAAGTGCATAAAAATCTGCTGAGAAAAGGGAGGGGGCTACATTATCAATATATTTCTTGTATATTAACACATCAATAAATTTCTTGTAGGGGAAGTAGCTGTACCACTAGACAGCCTCTTCCCCACCCCATCATCATCTTGACTGACCCTCTAGTGACATAGGGAACAAGAACTAGAAAGCGATAATCAACTATAAACCCAGTTATTTTTAGAGTCTTTCTCAGTATTAGGCAGTAAGCTGAGATTCACATGAAAAAGTAGAGCTCTGCTATTTTTAGAGGCTAATTATTAACAAAAATAACCAGAGTATTCTAGATGTACAAGTTATTTTCTTAAATTAGCAGAAAAGTTAATGGAAGCCCTCCTCTGCTTAGCAAATTTCTAATGCGCTGATGCCTGAAAGTCACTTTGCATCTGATATCCCAGTCATTCTCGTCGCCTCTTCACTGAGCTTCAGATGTTTCACAACAGTTTCAGGAAGACATTATATTCTATAGGCTTTACTGAGCTTTAGGATGGGGGAGGGGAAAAAAATTTCCAATTGATCACCTACTCCATGTCCTAGACAAACTTTTGATCAGTGTAGTTTCAGATGTAGTTCAGCTCTAGAGGAGGTCTCTGCTAAGAGGTATCAAGGTTTATCCATTATTACTTTTTAACCTCAGCAGGATAAATGAGGACAGAAAGAAGATCAAGACTGAGAAATGGCAGTTCCTGAGCTCAAGTGCCAGAGAAAATCAGCACACTGATTTACAGTTCAGTGCAGCTTCAGAACTACCAGCAAACAGGCACTAACATTTAATAGAAGTCCCGCATTTGGCCTTTCATTTGTCAATTAGCAAAAAATAGTCTGTTTCCCTGCACACAGCAAACTTTGCCACTTCCTTTGGAGCTGTAGCTCACTGGATCTTAATATGTTATAGCACAGATTTTATCTTTATTACCTGTCATAACCAAACTGGCAGTTTTTTTGTTCTCTGTATTGATTTTAAGTCCATGTCACTGTGTGACTTTGGAGTCAGCCGCTTCTTAGTGTGGGTTATCAGAGTATTGCATCCTCTTGTGACTGTCTAAACTCCAAGAGGTGGAATGTGACTCTCTGAATCAAACCCTACAATGAAAGAAGGCTCACTGGAGATGGGCAAAGGGAGATGTGCACATGAAACTCAGAGAATAATGCAGGGTGTGACTGACCACAGCTGTTGCAAAGAGGCTGTTATCTCAACACAAAGAGGACTAGATGGTGGCCTTTGTTTCAGATAAGCGGCTATCAACACTTGAGTGGATCAGCTGCTGGTTTAAATATTTCTCCCTGAGTTCATTAAAAGGGTGTGAATATCCCCCTGAGTTAGCCAGACTTGTGTGGGGGAAGTTGAACAACTAACAGAACAATTTCAATGAGAGTGTTGTCCCAAAGAGCAATGGACTTGGGCTGCTTTCTACTCACATATTCCTTCCCGGTGACTAAGGACACCCAGCATTATGACAGTGAGCATATTACAAAAACCAGTAATGGGAATCACGTTGGTGTTATGATTAAACTGCAACTCGAATTCCTATATTTTGGTAAGTGTAACTTACATTTGTATTGTGTTTTCAGTGTATTTTGTATCACTCTACTAAATCAGAAATCCCATGTAACATAACTGTCTTCAAATAAGACATTAATAAGACGTTTGATATTTAACGTTAAACCCTCCATGCATGGAATATCTAAAAGAAACTGGTCGAGAGAGTATTGGACTCTAACACCTATATGCAACTAGTATTTTCATTTGTAATCATTGGAATAAAATTCTTGTGACGACATTCAAATCTTTATTTTTACCAGATGTGAAGGGCCCTTTATTTTTACCGGATGTGAAGGAACAAATCATTGGGCGAAAACTGGCAGAAAGCCTTTAAGTTGTGCTCAAGAGCCCTAATTGCTTAAACAAAAATAGTAGCTTTTCTGCCTCACAAGCATGGTTAAGTGAATGGTGGGAGGAAAGTTATGAATCTATTGTCTCTTGGGCACCTGGAAGTTCAGGAAGACACTTCCCCTCGAGATTTACAATGAAGAGTACATCTTCTTTTCCCTCTCCAGGCTTACTTTGGAGTGAGAGTGTATGAGTTTTATACTGAATGGTTTCAGGTTAGTTAAAATATCACAATCTACCTTGAACCACCTCCATTACTATTCATTAAGGGGCTGTCTCTATCCTGGCTTTTGCTGTTACCATTTGCTTTCCCTTTCTTGCTGTTGCCATTTTCATAAGGGGTTGGATGTTTTGTCTCAGACTTCCATTGATGCTGATTCATAAGGCAGCATATGTTACTGTGTGCTGAGAGCGCGTGCGCTCTGGCTAAGGCTGAATGGCAATCCTTGCCTGATTTTTGTACACAATGTAGAATGCTTTGTCCACAAAATCCAACCTGTGACTGTCCTGACAGTTGTCAGTGCCTCTTTGCAACAAGCAACTGCTACTTGCACCACACAGTGTCAGCTGAAGCTGAATCCTTCCTGCAGGTCTCAGGCATGCAAGGGCAGCCTACATTCCTCTATGACATTTCTGTAGTTGCCACACACCCTTTCATGCTTTTCTGTTGACAACCTGTGTGGGTCCTGATTCCTCCTTGTGAAAAGCTTTGTCTCTGCCTAGTGCATTCACTAGAACAGAAGGGCAGCAAGAGTTGCATGTACATGCATGAGTGTATCATCTTTCCCTTTACTTATGCAGTAATAGAGAAGTAATTCAAATGATTGCTGTAGAATCACTACAGAAGAACTGTAGAGCAAAAAGGAAATTAACAGAGACAACATAAGCAGAAAATGTAACTGACAGTAGAAAGATCTGTATAACCAGGCTTCTGTTCAAATTAGTCTTGCATTGGTACTGTGTAAATCAGTTGATTACCATAAAGACTGATGTTCTCTGATTACAGTGCGTCTGGCCTGTGATTTTCACTGATTCATGTGACTTTTCTTAACCTGAAAAGCTTAGAGAGTGAATCTCAGCTTTACAAAGGTTTTTACTATTCACAGTTGTCAAGAAACCTTGAAAACACTGAGTAAAAGTTTCTGAGTACTGAAAGGCCTATAAAAGGAATGCATTGACGCAAATTCAGTGTCTTTTTTTAGCCAGGCTTATCACCTTTCCACACACAAAGTTGGCACTATTGTTCTTTAGCCACAACATGCGCACAGCATGATGTACAGCAATGCAAAATTCTTTATTGCACTAACCCCATCTGTGTTCCAATGGTGGAACAGGCCTTCAGTTTCTCTTGCCTTGTGATGTGCTCATGGATAGGTCAAAGGAAAAAAAAAATCCATCAAAATCTGTGCATTGTCTAAGATAACTGTGAGCAAAGGATAGGACTGAAACTTTTGCTTGCTCATTTTCTGAACATTAACATGATTTAAGGAATAGGAAAAAAAAACAGAAGAGAGGAAAAAAAAATAGAAGTAAAAATAGTGTTTCCCTATAGCCTGCTGCTGGCCATATCACTGTATTCAGATCTGCCAAAGCTGATTTATCTTTTTCATGAATCTCAGGATCACAAGAACAGCATTTGACTCACTCCAGTACTACTCATACCTCATTCTCAAGAAAGAAACCTCTTTCCCAGTCTGTCTAGTGGTGGTTGTTGGAAGCTACAATAAATTAACAGAGTGGGAGAAGATTCAAGGTGATTCAAGGTTTTATTGATGTGGAAGGGTGCTTTTTTTTTTTCCTTTTTGGAACATATCAAACCTCTTGGGATCCTGTTTCTTTAAATATTTCTCCTGTTCATGGAATGATTGGCAGCTGAGTGGGATAAAGGAGAAGAAGAATCAGCTCTCACTTCTGAACTGGCAGCATATTCAGAATTAATGGGGAGGAAGAGCTTTCTGACAGGAAGCAGATTCTAAAAACTTAAAAAACAGAAAAAATTGGATTTTCCATAGGACTATGAATCAGGGGAATATTTTTTCAGGACTGTCATACAAATGAAAAAACACTGTGTTTGGTCTGTTAATATTACTGAACGTTGGCAGCTGAGCCACTGTAGGCTCTGTCTACAATCAATAGAAAGAAAGAGGATTCTTTTAAGTATGATTCGGGATTTAGATGGGCAGAGTTGCCATTCAGAGCTGTTTGTCTCTGTTGATTAGACAGGACAAGTAGGCCACCAACTCAGACATCTTGTTAAAGCATTTGAATTTATGTGAGCAGAATCCAGGTCCTAGTTCACCCATTTAAAGTAAAATAATAACAATAGAAAATAATAAAGATTTGTTGATCCAATGATAGAGAACATCCGGACCCTAACCAATGAGTTGTGCGTATTCATTAAAATAGCATGGCAAACAAATTACTGCCATCAAGAAGATCCCAATAAAGTGACTTGAATAACTCTTGAACCTTTTCAGGAACTTAAGTATTGCAAAAGGCTTGTAAAAATGGGTTTTCTTGAGACACTGAATCACTGGAGGTAAAACCATTCAACACCAACTTAAAAACAGTCCTTACTTTTCTCCTTTTACTGACAACAGAGTAATTTTCAGCAGAACTCTGAAGCATGATGCGAGTCAGAGGAATGCACTGTTCTGCCACCAGCAGCACAACTGACACAAACCGTACCTCACAAGGAATAAGGTTTCTTTTGAAGACCATACCATGAAGAAAGATCTAAATGATTAAAAGAGGAAGGAAGAACAAAAGAAACTGACAACAGCATTTCCCCTACCTCCTTAAAAATGTCCAAATAAATAATACCATCTTTATTCTACCTAGGATATCTCACTATAAGCAAATGATTAAGTAAGATTTTGATCTTAAATTGGTGTCAGAGATAGTAAAGTCATATCCAGCAGTTAAAAGACTTAAACTAAGGCAAAGTGATAAAAGCTAAATATAGAATTGTTGGCAAATACATTAAGTAATTAATTGTCTTGATTTCCTTTGTTCTGGATTGTGCAGACTACAATCCAGCAACTGTAATAAATCGTTGGTTCTTTTCATTTTATTGAGACCGCAGTTCATCAGGTGTAAAAGAAAACATAGTCAATAGAGATGTGAACATATTCAGCATTTCACAGCACTGAATGTTTGAGGAAACCCAAGGACTGTGTTCCTTTGTTACAGATTCCTAAATTTGCCAGATTTTTTAAATATCAACCAAGGAAAGAAAAAGAATGCAATGCATAAAAAGTATACATATAGATCTTAGATTTCTAATTTCATTTATGTCTTGTGTTTGAGTTCACTGAATCACAGAATCATAGAACAGTTGTGGTTGGAAGGGACCTCAGGTGCTTAATGCCTTCTTTGCCTCAGTCTTTAGTAGTAGGACCAGTTGTTCCCTGAGTACCCACACCCCTGTGCTAGTAGACGGGGTGGGGAGCAGAATGAAGCCCCCATAATCCAAAGGGAAATGTGAGTGACCTCCTACAGCACTTAGACATCCACAAGTCTATGGGGCCAGATGGGGTCCACCCGAGGGTACTGAGAGAGCTGGCGGAAGTGCTCACCAAGCCACTTTCCATCATTTATCAGAAGTCCTGGCTAACTGAGGATGTCCCAGTTGACTGGAGGTTAGCAAATGTGACGCCCATCCACAGGAAGGGCCGGAAGGAGAATCTGGGGAGAATTTGCCAGTCTGACCTCAGTGCCAGGGACAGTTATGGAACAGATCATCCTCAGTACCATTACAGGGCACATGCAGGACAACCAGGTG
>VYZM01004313.1:718625-758184 GCA_013398915.1 Dromas ardeola | reverse complement strand
AAATCGGTAAAAAAAAAAATAAATCGGTAAAGGGGAGATGCACCAAAATCAACTCACTGCAACGAGAGCCAAGTGAAGCATAACAAACTTCACGATTTTTATCTAAACTCCCAACCATTTCACAGGGAAAGACCTCTCAGGGGTCGAAGCCTTCACAGCCTTTAGAGGACGGCAGAGCAGCCTGGCTGACGAAACCGCAGAACAGCCTCAGGAAACACAGAATGAGCAGTTTGGGAATGTTTTCTGCAGCACTGCATGGCCTGGCTGACACAAACAGAGCCTGAACTCATCCACACGGGTGGATGGCTCAGGAGCAACCGCCGTGGCTCTGACAGTCCCCCTCAGGCACAGTGGTGAGACCCCAGGGGCTGCAGAAACCCCCTCGGCCGATCCCCCTTGGTGCAGCTCTCAACAGCGAGACCCACAGCGTCACCCCGAATTGCAGAGGGGACAGGACGGTTCTGCCTGATGGTGACAAGCACCCAGGAGCCAGCGACGGGAAGGGAAAACCAGCCAGCTCCTGCCGCCCCACACTCTGGGCTCTGACTATCCGCCCTTCTGGGCAGCAGGAGGGGTACGGCCGCCCTGTGGGGTCCAGCTAAGCGTAGGCACTAGGAGGAAAACAATAAACAAATTGCAGCCGGACATGAGCATAACAAAATCTTTAATGTACCTTTTCTCAAAGGCAGGCACGCGTTGGGCGCATTGTGCTCAGGTGCTTTCAGACAACAGCAGCTGCAGAAGATCCACCCAGGCAACACAGCAAAATGCCACAGAAAATTACAGTTCTACATCACAAGAGAAACTTAAACCCAAATTGAATACAATCCCTTCCAAGCCTGACTGTAAAACATTCAATTCTTTTCAAAAATGCTGCTATGCAGCTCTGGATGAGCGTCCTGAGAGTAGGACACAGTGCGTTCAGCACGCAACTTGTGCGTCAATGTTCTCCCGTCTGAGGCCAGCTAAGAGCAACGGTGGATCCCCCAACAACCACACTGCAACTCGCCTTGAATGCTTTTCCCGCTAAAGTGCTTTCATTCTGATGGTAAAAGGCACTAGAAGAAAACAAACGCAACTGCTGAGCGGCTTGTGAGGTGAACTGCAGGCAAGGCAAATCCCTGCTGACAGGATTACATCCTAGCGAAATCCCAGCCATCCCAAGGGGCAAACTCTGGCGCAGTCTCACAGCCAGTCACCCACCACATTCAGTCACTTGAAGCTGAACCGGTTCATGAGAGCAAATCTGTTCTGGTGTACAGAAGAACAAGGTGACTACAGATCTCTCCCATCTCTCGCTCTAATTCCAGGACATTCAGCTTCAAACAGCGTGTTTTGACAAAGCACCAGAAAGAAGACCTGTCCTCCTAGCACTTTGCACTAAACCAGCCTCATATCCAAAGAGAAAACAATATTCCTGTTAAAGTCATTTTTCCAGCAGCAACTCCCAGTTAGCAAAGTGCACATCGGAAACGTGTAAGACAGACGCTCCAAGGGATGAAGTGACTGTCAGATGCAACTTCTAATATCGTATAGCGGAGGTTGTCACTTCTTTTTCCTTCACTCACCAGAAGAACAAGTGCCTTTACGGGCCTGTAACTTTATAACCAACAGCCCAAAGGGATCACATCTAAACCAGGGTATGTGCCAAAGCTTCTGACCAGGCCTCTTCACAGCTCGGGCCAGACCAGCACAACAACTTAAAAACTCTGACTTGGCCATCTGTTGGAGGGAGGCAAGCTCATTTAATGCAGAGTGGGGGAAAAAAACTACCCCAGAGAGGAGAAGCTGCTCCATACTCTCTGTTGCTGCCCTCTCTGCAGAGCAGCCAAGTTGCAGGCTCCTAAAGCTGCTTGCCTACATCACCTCAAGCTCCACGGCACACTCGAACATCATCTTCGCAGAGCAGTTTTCTGTTCTCTATTCTTTGCCACTGTGGCAACCAAAGCAACTCACCCCCTATTTCAGAGACTGCAATTCCCAGTGCTGAGTTCCTAACCATTTTCCTCCTATTTTGTGCAGTTTAACAGCAGCTCTTTGACATAAAATGAAAAACACGAGTCTTGTAATGTTTAGACAGGTTGGACGGGTCCTGGTTGCCTATGGAAGACTAGGTCAGCACAGAAAATTTCTACTGCAGCCAGTCCTGTCCCTGCTAACCATGATACCATTCCTCTCTACCAGCAGCCAAAAGACAGTAACAACCCCAATCTGTTTCTGTCTGTTTTGAAATGAGCCATTTCTCTCCTTCCGAAGGATGCCATGAGGCTAAGTTCTTTGCTGGTTATGATGCCTTTCCAAGAACAGATGACAAATAAACAAAGGCAAAATACTGTTAAGGATATTTTGGGGAAATCTCAGAAGAGCCTAAATAACAGGAAAATGCCAATAGGATTGAGGCACTTTAGAAAACTTCATGCCACATTCTTTGCATTTTCTCCTCTAAGCAAAACTGCCCATTTTTAGAGTACATGCAGCTATCGCTCCCTCTTCGAGATTCACGTATTAGCCTCCTGCCTGACACTGCTCAGTGAATTTAATTTTACGTAGCTCTCAGTCACCTGCAGTGAAACAGCCCCTGTGCACTCCACGATCTCAAACCACAGCAGACACAAAGTTATGTGGCCTGGGCTTGCGAGGAATCTCTCTAGACATCTCAGCCACCAGTGAAACAGCTGCTCTTTAAAAACAGCCTCTCATAATAGCTCAGGACAAGTGAGCAATGCTGATATGCTCAAAACCTCCAGGAGAAGTTGCGTCAACAGAATGGAATTGGTCACGCTGGAATTTGGCCAGGCCATTTGGGATTAACACCCTGAATATTGCAAAAGGGCCACGAAAAGCTCTGTGTTAAGAGAAGAACCATCAAACCATCCTCTAAATAACTCCAGTGCCCTGCCCTATCCACCACTCGCCAGAAGACTAATATGCTTTTTTATCACAGCGGCTCTTCCTCGGAAGTCTGCCTTCCGCACACTGGTCCAGCCACACCCTGCTCAGCTTGAAAAAACACAGAATAAAAGAGGAGGAAGAAAGTGATTTTTCTTTTCCCCTGTTGCATAAATCAGAGGTGTTGGGATTCTTTTTTTAACTATTCACAAAACCTTTGAAACTCCAGATAAACGCTTTTCCAGCTCTAATTCAATCATCCGTTTCTTGTCAAACACCATGCTAAGCCAACCGATTCCAATTTGATGTTCAGTCTCCTCACTTCAGCTAACCTTGTCAAAACATTTTTATCTGTTAGCACCAGTGTAGGACTGAGGTTCAGAAATGTTTTGAGGTTACTACAGAAATACTTGCTAGAAACATTCAAAGGTGGTATTAAAAAAAGACATTTACTAGACATTGAAGGACTTTTCCTTCATTATTCCAACTTAAGACTAAATATTTCTAAAACTCTACACAGCATTTGGCTACTCACTGCATTGAAGCAAAGAACCCTGAAGTAAGAATTTGGCTTGTGCGTTGAATCCCCTTAGAGTGGGATTCTTATCCTGCAGGTAAGAAGCGTGACAGAGGCGATGCAAAACCCTAGGAGATGTACGGCAAGGCATGCAGGAAGATAAATGAGCACTTAGGATACAATCAAGCTAACCAGAGTTAAAGAAAGAGAAAGTTTGGGTCAGCATGATCCACTAGAAGATTCTGTGTTTAAGGTGGCTGAGAATGTACAGCCAGTGAGTGGTAATCAAGAAGCAGCAGCTGACAGCGAATAAAAGGAAAACCCAAGGTTCTGTGCGCACTGAAGAGGTTTTAACTGACTTCACAACAGCAGGACAGAGCTGCCTGTGCAAGACAGAGAAAAGAATACGGTGCAAACAGCAGGCCATAAGCAAGGAAATAAACCTGTGCGGATGCAGCGATAGGAAGTGACGTTACATTGATTAAGCAGCACTCAGGCCAGGATCCCTCTCTGTGATCCAGGACAAGCACAGGAATTCACCCACTTTATCGGGTGCCTTTTCAGAGCACAGCCTCTTCTAGGTAGTTGTCTGCTTGGTTCCTCACTCCCCCCACTAAACGTGTGCTGATATTAGAGGAGACAGAGAAAAAAAGTGCTCAGTTGAACAGCTTCCAGCAAAGCAGTTCAGTGTCTTCAGCAGAACTGCAGTCGCCTTCTCCTTCTGCTTGGTCCCAGGAGGTGATTTCCTACAGGCTGGTGGAGCTCTGGGAGCTCTGACATTTCCAACGTGCTCATGACAGAGCGAGGCCATCAGTTTCCCCTCCTCCAGGAGAACACCGGGTAGCCACATACATGCCCCTTTCAGCCTTCCTTCCTCGTAGTGCTGTCAGTGCTCTTCAGGGTACACAGGAGGCTGCAGAACAGCTCATACCAAAAGAAGATAAGGCCAGTAGAGACAGCTGCCTTCAGCAAGCTGGGCGAAAGGCCCTTAAAGAATCCACCCGGGCCCTCCTCTCGCAGGATCTGCCTCATGCAGTCCAGGAGACCCCTATACATCCGTACCTGTGAGAGAAATAGCGAAAAGTTTAAACAAGAGAAGTCCAGGACAGCTTACCTGGAAAAGAACATAGCCCCAAACTGTACCACAGAAACATAATCTAGATGTGCAGCCTGGAGATGCCTTTCTGGCCACTATTATAACTGAAAGTTTCAGAGAGTCAGTTTGTAGAGGGGGGTAATGGAAAAGTACGTATTTTGCATCAGCAATGGCTTACGCAGATCATTCTAATTGAATGTCCATAAAATCTTTATGCTACAACAGCATGTATTATTTACGGTACAAGTCTGTGAAGTAATTATTTCAGACTGTGCTGCTACTGTTTTCCATCCCTGTCACTCTCTAAGGAGGGACAACTTTTCACTTTTCTGACAGAAAGAAAAAAAAGCTACACCCCTTAGAAGTCTCAAAATTAACTATCTGCATGTCATCGTGTCACACTGTGAAGGTTTAACATATTGTGACACATCAATATTAAAATCAAATTCTGTACCTCACTGGAAGAGGAAAAGCATCCAAAGCAGTAGGTTAAAAATTCAAATTCCTATCCCACAGTTTCTTGAGGTACAGGTTGATTTGCTTCTCAGATCCAAGGAATTTGAAGGAAAAAAGAAAGTCTCCACATTTCATGGAAAGAAGATAGTTCCTTGAAAGATCTGTATTTTTCTTACAGTGTATTTCAAGGTGGTAAGGAAGGTGCTAGAAAACACTGGAAGTATTTAATTTGCTTTGAATTTTAGGATGTTCTGGTACTTAAGACATGTGCTGAACACTTGGTGCCCATTCCTTGTATCAAAATATTAACTGCAGGAAAGGATCCTGACAGCCAGGCGATCCCAGCATAAAGCTAGTGTCATCCTCTGATAGTAATTTGGTCCTGAATCAGAAATACCAAGCTGCAACTAGAAAAGTAAAGTAAATCGAAACCCCTTTGCCTGCCTAACGCATCCCCAGCGCTGAGACAGCCACCGTGATGGAGACAGATGAGAAGGCGGAGCATGGGTATGTTGGACAATGTCATAAAACGAACCCACTATATTCATGCAGCTATTCCCATTATGAAGCGAGACCAGCGCTCAGCTCCCAGAAGTTCCCTGGGAGCTCCCAACTCGAACATGAACACAAGAGGTACCACTGGTGAATCATCACCGCATTCTGGTGATGACTGGCTCTGGATTGTCTTGATGCGAATCCATCCTTATGAAAATCAGTCAATTCCAACTCTTCTCACCTGCCCAAAGGCTGCCCGGGCATGCTCAAAGCCACCCACTTGCAGTCGTTTTTTGAACAGGTCAAAAGGGTAAGTGAGGGTTTTGCTGATGATTCCAGCACAGCTGCCACAAACAAGGTTTTTAACATTGCCTGAGAAGCAGAAAGGGGAGAGGATAGCGGAGAAGGAAAAAAGAGGATTAGCAGGCAGTTCTGATTAAAGATCATGAGAGGTAAGTTAAAATCACTTTTCACAAGAAGTATGGCCAAAAAGGCCCTTTAAAGTTACATCACCTTTTCTGCACAGTTTGGGCGACAGAACCTCAATTTGTATTTTCTGTATCAGGCTCGCAATGTCCATTGGAGCGAGAGCGTAACAGCTCTTCTTGGTTCATTACACTGATTTATGCTTTTGCTCTACAAAGTGGCACTGCACAAAAAAACCCCCAGTCACCAGAGAACCTGCCACTAGTGGATGGAAAAGTTTTCATGATCCCAAGTAAAAGCCCTGTCGCTGGAAATCTTGCACTCCTGATTGCTCACATTGACACGCTGAATTGCAGTAAGTCACAAGCTGACACTGCCTGATGATTTCAGAGGCTTGTGGGAAACGAGTTTTGTGATAGTAGACTTTTTCTTGACAAACATGAGTTCCCAGCACAAACCCACCATCAGCCTCTGCCACCTGAAAGTAAGTATGCAGACATGATACTGAAAAGTCTAGTTCCTCTATTGAAGAAATTCCATTGAGGAACCGAAAAACAGTGATGCTGCATACACTCCCTCTCAAGGAGGCACTAGTATCTAGAACTGTTAAGGTGACAGATCACATCAGGATGAGGTTCTCTTATAACTGAGCTGGAAATCAACATAAAAATATCAAATCAAGAGCTTGGCAGTTTTAAATTAGGCTAAATGAATCCTCCTCTGTAAGAGCTGTGCTGGAATCTGCAGGCAGATTTCCTGAGGAAATCCAACAGTCCTGTCCCCACTGTACTAATGAAACAGAGGAAGATTATGCCAGCACTGTCTTCTTCCTACAGTATCAGTAATGTGATGCAGCTTAAGAAAGAGTACCCTGGCCTGTGACTCTTCACTTTCCCATCCATCCACATCTCCATCATTGTTATTCCATAACAGGAGCTGTTTGTAAACTTCACTTTCGCAATGTCTGTGTAGGAATAAGAATGAGAGATGGGAAGTGGAGATACTGTTCAAATGTTACCTCAAAAAGGGCGACAGGACAGAAAACTGATCTTACATCAGTCTTCAAAACTAGCATTCACCCTCCCTTTCTTTCTTTACAGATCGCAGACATCACTGTCCCAAGGGCCTACCTCCTTTCTTGCCTTCAGCTGGAATCACCCATCCAGAAAACTGTTGCAGGATGTTGTAGAAGGAGAACTGAAGACCAGCATATGGGAAGATCGCAATGATTGTGGGGGTCAAACCTCTATAGAATGTCCGAGGCCCTTCTGTCTGGTACATTGTCACCACTGCATGGCGAAGGTTGCGATAGATCTAGACAATAAAGAAAAGGACGACTCTCTACTGACACAGGCTTAGAAACAGCAAACCAAAGGTCAGGTTATTTCCCAGTAACAAGGGCAGGCATTTCCCACTGCCCAAAATACAATTAACTGATTTTCCGCACACAGCGATGAACAGAGTGGTTTTTGCACATCTTCACACAGTATTCTCAGCTAAGCCCTTATGACTCTTATAAGTAAGCTGACAACCTAAAACCACCTCTGAGCCACAAGAGACTAACTGAACGAACAATTCTTAGCTCTGCACTGAAAGGCCTGGGCTGACATTGTATCCCACATCCAAGCTGTGCTTCTGAGGGGAAAAAACAAGGCAGAGAGCTGAAAGCTGTGGCCTGAGACCACTTGCATCACAGACATGGTTATTTATTTTTCTCTGAACAGCTCTTCTTGCTCCTGCAACAGAATTCATATGATATATATTGTGATTCTACTGCGGGCTAAGTCAAAAACCAGAAATGGGTCTGATACAAACTCATAAAAATCTAGGTATTACAGACCTAATTATCATGGAGACCAATTCTTGCATAAATAAGAACATGAAACGCAGCTGAAAGGTGACTGGTTTCAAGTATCACCCGCATCATTATCTAAACATGACTCCGTGCAAGTGGAAAGTTCCAAACACGCAATGTTTGACAGACTGGGGAGGGCATTCTATAAATGGCCAACAGCCGACATGAAAATTGAGTTATCCTGTTAAGGACAGTTTCTCCTTTCTGGATCACCTGTCAGGAGTCAAACAATCAGGAGCCGCAAAACATAATTAAGAAAGCTGTGTCAACAGCACAGAGGATAACTTGGCAACAGTGCAAACATTGCCCAATAACACCACCTGCTCCTTTATGCTAACCCACAGACTTTTTTTAAACCACCTGTACTCATACACATGAAATATTACCATACCTTAGGCTCACCCTGAGCAGCAAAGCGGGTGCGTAGCGTGTCAACAGGTTGAACTGCAACAGTGGCTGTGCAAGCAGCCAGTCCTCCGCAGACGAAATGCACAAAGGAATCGCGGGCATCGTATGAGGTGACGTTATGCACCAGTTTTGTCAAGCTTTCAAACGCCATGAACTTACAGAAACAAACACACACAGGTCAAGGAGTCAATCCTTATCACTGACACAGATCTCCCACTCCTCTCTCATTTCACCAAAAGAGCTCCACCCACCTCTTGTAACCACCTTCTCTCTCTGTCCTTGAAAAGTCCTTCCCAACTTGCAAACTGGTGCAGCACGTGCTCAAAGAATACCTTGTAATAATCACTGAGCAGCCTGGGGAATGCTCAGGATATTCTGATCTCTGACACTTCTGCTAAATCTTGTATTTAGAATTGTGAAAAACCCATTTTAATGCTCAATGTATCCTGAAGAGTGCTTGCTGTATTACAGATACGCTTCCCCTTATTCTTTCAACTACTGCTCATAAACCACATTGTTAATATTTACAAATTAAACATAACAATGCTGTGTGAAACACCATCATCAGTTTCATTGATTTTTTTACTAACAAGCTGTTGGGGCGATAGCGTGAACCAAAGCAAAAAACTACACAGGCTTGGAACTTGAACATAAGTCACGAGTCAGGAACTAACAGGGCTTCTCTATGACACCAGATACAGATAGAACTCAAGTTTGCTCCAGCTGTACTCCAGGCACGCTGCTCAGCAAGCTCAGGAATATTAAGTTAAGAATTATACATCATCATTATACAACTACACATCTTTGAAACTAGAGCTGGCTTGCATCCGTACAGTTTAAACCTGGACCTTTCTGCATCTGCCCATACAGCCAGTCTGAAGAGGAGCAAAGCAGAGTCCTATGCATGTACGCTGTGTCCAGATGATGCCTGGTCACCTTACCTGAACAGCTCCGTAGCCAACTGAAAGCAACTGAGCAGGAACATGTCCCTTCCAGAAGGCTCTCAACCCCTCTTCTTGGAAGATGCGCTGTACAGCTTGCAGGATGCCATGATACTTAGCCCCTGGGCTTCTGGAGGAGAGCTGCTCGATCTGAAGCTGGAGGAAAATAGAGAAAATATTTTCAATTCCACGTCACATTTCAACAAGGTTCAAGTGTCCAAGTCAGGAATTCAGAACCCTGTCAGCCAACCAATGCTAAGAAATTACATTCTGCCTTCCCACAGAATCACATGCAGAACTGATTGAGATGGTATTTACGTAGGGCTCTAAAAGAATAAAAACATGCATGCAACACAAAGGTAATCAGTAGGGATGATGGTGAAATTCAGTTAGATAGCAGAGATCATTCAGAAAAACAGAGGAAGAACAAACTACGACAACCACAAGGTCCCATTCAAACGCACAAGTTAAGTTACATAAATAGAAGCAGCGGACACAAGATAGCCCTACTACCTTGCATAACCTGTATACAGTGCTGGTGAGGGCTGACGAGCAGATTTAGTGCTCTCTGGTTGCACAAGTGACCTGTTCATCCAGGACCAGACCAGCTCTGCTCTGTAACGGGCTCTCTCACCCCCTGACCCCGAGCATGCCACGAGGAAGGTACCTGAAAGCGGATCTTGATGACATCTAACGGACTGACAAGGACCCGAGTGACGAACCCAGATGCTGATCCTGCTGCAGCTGCTTCCGCCGTGGAGACGCTCTTGGCCTCGGGGTCATAGCCGACCATGCCTCCTGGTGTCCCCGCAGCCTGGGCAGGGGCACAGGGTGAGCCCTCCTCAGCCCAAAGGCACCAAGAGTCTATAGCCTCACCCCCCTCACCTCACAGACACCCCCCATCCCAAAGCTCCCCTCACCCCAAAGGCCCACAGCCACCCCATCACCCCAGGGGCCACCCAGAACCCCCTCACAAGCAGCCTCCCCTCTCCTCACAGCCCTCTCTGCCCCGCGGCAGGTACCGAAGAGGGAGATACGGAGCCAAACCGCGGGNGCCGCCCCACCCGCCGCCGCCGGCGCCTCGGCGCCGCATTGCGCCTGCGCGCCGCCGCGGGGGCCGATGGGAGATGTAGTCCGGTAGCGGCGCGCCGGGGAGCGCGGTGCCCGAAATGGCGGGGGCTGGGCCTCGGGAAGCAGCGCCCGAACGGAGGGCCCTGAACTCCCCCGTGGATGCGGGAGCCAGCCAAATAAACCAGGATTTAAGTTTTTTTTTGTTGTTTTGGTTTGGTTTGGGGTTTTTTTGCCCATCACTGGCTTTGCTGACCCACCACCTGGAACACCCGTGAAGGAATGACGTGCCTACAGCAGTTCTCCCGCCGCGGCCCGGGCCTTGACATTATACAATCACAGTCGCAACAGACGTTTTTCATCCCTCTCTAAAGCATAAGGAAAGGAGGATTTTTCTACACTCTCCAGTAGATACCCAAGGTATGAACAACAGAGTTTTGAGCAACATGTTCCGTTATAGCATTACAAAAAAGCCAAGAGCTGCAAACCATGCTGCAAATCATTTCTGTATTGACTTTCCTGGCACAGAATAAAGAACTAACCATGGCAATATCCAGGCATTTCTGAGCAACCACGAACTCCTTGAGTACAGCCGTATTTGAGCACAATGACTAAGAGCAACTGTTAAAAAACCCAAACCCTCACATGAGCCTTTTTCTATTAAAAATCGACTACAAAATTCACAGGTGCTTTCTGCACCCAAGCGAAGGCAGGGCAGCAGCTGCAGAGCCAGCAGAATGGCAGCTCCTGAGCAGCAGCCTGCAGAGCCACCCACACACCTTCCTAGTGCAACCGAGCAGCTCCATTTTTTCAGGCAAGAAAAACCAAAACCCGATCCACACAGCAGCGATGGAGCCGAGCAACAGCTCCCGTGACAGCCTGAGCCACGGCTGCTGGGCTTACACGAGTCACACGGCCATCGTCCCCTCCAGCCTTCAGCAAAGCAGTCCAGAAAGAACCGGTGTATCGGCCTCCTCGCAACACTACAGTCCGAACCACAGGGACACTCGGGCAGTTTGGCAAAAAGCTCAGAAAAAAAGCAAGGGAAGAAACAGTGAAGTGCCGCCCTCCCACTCGGCCGACAGACACGTGGCCTTCCATCCTGGAAGCGACACGACCATTCCTTTCCCCCCTCCTCACTATCACACGTGCCAAGTGACACAGCCCTCCGGTGACTTCGCTTGAAAGAGTAATGAATTCAGCCAGAAACGCAAAGATTGAACTACAACTCTAAGAGTACAAGTGCTTCAGGCCAGAGCACACCTTACAGCTTTTCCCTCCCGTAGCAATTTAACAGCCTATAAATCAGGTCGATCAGTTAACTGAAATAACAGACAGATGCTCAAGTGAAGAATTCAATGTATATTTATTATTCACAGTTAATTACTATCTACCAAATGCTGCTGCAGAGTTAAAGGATTAAGTACATAGGCCTTTTTTATTTAAACACTGATTTTTTTTTTTTTAATATATATACACACACAAGACATATGTCTGCAAGGCTGCATGATATACACCAATTCCAAAATAAGGAAACAATCAAATGGTCCAGGTGTAGAATGCCATAGATTCCTTTTCCAATCACTTTACAAAGAAGGAAGAAAGTGAGTGACAGCTAGCAAGGAGAGGGGGAGAAAGTAACACTCTACAGGATAGTTCTCTCTTTCATCTGCTGGAAAATTAAAGTGTAAGGCAGAGTCCATCTCAGGAATAAAACATTTGTAACACGTAGTACAAAAAAAGGCACCCTCCAACAAAAGATTGCCCGTGCTGAGGCAGGGCAGGAGGACATCTCCGCTGCAGTTTTTGGATTCGTTGGTGGGGTGAAGGGATCCAGCCAAATGGCCATCAAAAGGAAAAATAACGCAACTGAAGATTGGCACAGAGAGCAGTGCAGCTTGATTGCTTTCCTTTCCGTCCAATTTAACGTCACACTGCTCTGGTGGAGGAGCAAATGGCCACAATAAATGCCGTTATGGTGCGGGGTGGGGGATTACAGTCATCACACAGCCTGCTGTGAATGGGGAGCGGGGTGGGGGGAATCTACTTCAACAGTAACACTGACCTGAGGAGGGAGGAGAAACTGGAGAACAGTGATGCCAACCCCACTTTTCAAGAGCAACACGACTGCAAATATTCCCTATCCAGGCCAAAGAGACAGGCTGATTACATGCATCACGTAGAAACATTCACTAATAGCATAAAGTTTTTTCAAGCACTATTTCTTGAGGTTTCTCTGCATTATAAAGTTTTCCATCAAAGGAATGTACATTTTATAGGACATCTCAGGGCTATTATTTCTCAAATTCCCCCCTTAATTCTCCCACCCCAAAATACTCTCTCTCATTTTCCCTGGGCATAACTTCCCCCTTTCTCTTACTTCTTTTGAGGCTCTTGGATGCAGCTCCCCATCTCTGAGCGGCCTAAGCTGCCACTTGAATGCCTTGATTTTATCTTCCTTGGAATAAGGAAAGTTGAACAGTAAGACAAATCTTAAGATTAAAGCTCCATCTCTGTTTGTAGATTTTTCTCAAGTGTCCATTGGATGAAACCACCCTCCTTTACATCCTTCCCCGAGAAGTATTTATTTACACATAGGCAGAAAAAAACCCTCTGAAAAGCTCTGGACTGTCCTTTTAACTTAAAAAATAATAGAAAAGAAAATAAGGGAAAGGCACTATGGAAAAAATTACAGAATGTGCTCAACCGTACACCTTTAAGAAAAAACAAAAAAGCTGTCAGCACAGCATTAACAGACTTCAGTTGTACGTTGGAGTTTCTCAAAGCAGCTCTGTGACTCAAAAGAAATAAACAAAACAAAAAGCCACACAACTCTTCTCCCTTCCCCTGCTTGGAAGCTGTGAGCTTCAGAAGAAAGTGCCAAAGGAGAAGAGACAATAAAAACTAGATTAACGCCTCATCTTTCCCAGGCAAGAAGAGCTGAATGTTGAAGGCAAAAGCAGAGACTGATGATTTTTGTTTTTTTTTAAAGGCAGGACTGTGGATTTAGTTCTTCTCTCATGTCCCTTCATGTCAAATGAAGACCGTTTGCAGAGAGAGAAAATACCAGCAGAGTTTCTCCCTTTTCCTTTAACTGCATGGCTAGGACTTTATATGGCATTAAAACTTCATGCACTGATGGACAGAGGAGGACGGGGAAACAAGAAGAGTGAATGAAAGGGGGTAACCCAGGAGCAGCTGAGGAAATTTGTTATTTTCATTTTTTTTTTCTCTCTCTCTTTTTTTTTTTTAAAGATAAGTTTTGGTGTGTAAGTTGAACTCTTTCCCCCCCCGGCCCCTGAAGTTCCGTACTGAGTGAAGGAGGATCACCTCACGGTGAAAGGTGACTCAGGTTTTATCGCCGTGTGATTTTAGGTCACTGGCTGCAGTTAGGCTCTGTATGTGTATTTACTGTTTCTCTGGTTTCTTTAAATAATCTCTAATATTTATCTCTAGATGTTCCGATTCACTGGGGTCACATAGTTGCGTGGAAACATGCCCGTCTGTCCGTGGCAGGCTCCCTTCCACCAGTTGGGGTCAGAATTGTCAAGGACTTGGATAAAGTCTCCACGGCGGAAGCCCAGCTCTCCTTCCTCCTGGGGATCAAAATCAAACAGGGCCTGAACATACGTTGGTTGCTGAAACGGGAAAGAAAAAGATACACAAAGTGAGAATCGTCCACAGCACTTGAGACACCTGCTCCCTCAGGCAGGAGCTTAACTTACACTGGAGTTTAACAATAAACATTTAGGCTGTTTCATTTCCCTGCAAGCCAGCTCCCAACATCTGTAACAAGATGCTAAAACAGGAAAGCACAGTCTATAGAAGACCTTAGAAAAAAGTAAAGTTTCTGTGAAAGAGCTGAAACAAAGATAGCAAATGACTCGGATGTTTTCCTAGTATTTTCCAGTCTTCATGACCTACTGTAAATCTGTATTCTATTGCAATACAATGGTCTTGTTGTTTATTCATCCTGTTTTCACCGAGAGCATAAATATTACTAATCTACCTAACACTGTGATAGACAAAGTTCCCCGAAAAAATGGATATTGGCATTTTTACACATTTTCCTTAAAACTCTCCAATATCAAGAAATTCTGTCACTGACCATTTTGCCTGGTCAGCAAAGACTTCCATTCTTATGGAAAAGCTAATGGTTCATTTAAAATGCATTTGCATTCTTAAAATCATGAGGCTAGGAAGTTATCTTCATGTTTCTCATTTTCAGTCAGCTGTTTTCTCATCCTCTGTTTATCACTGACCCGACAGCGCAGAGCTACATGTTAATTCAGACAAACTGTGGCACCTGGAGAACAGTACGAGTTCCACACTCCTTGTCTTCAAGCTAGAACTAGAACACTGCACATAGAGGCAAAAGGATTTATCCAAAATTGACAAAAGATCCAGTTACATGCAACTTAACATTCTGATCGCCCTGGGAAATGGAACAAAACAAAGCTAGATATACACAAGCTGCTCTGCTGCCACTTAGCAGTAGATTTTGGTTTCTCTTAACACTGGTTAGATCCAAACCAGCAGGTTAGAGATGTTCCATATGCCACTACCTGTAACCACCTCTTCAGTAGAGACCGCTACCAAAGCTTCACTGGCTACAGAGGGGTATAGTTCAGGCTATGAGCCAGTACAAGTAGAACTATCCTTTCTTACTGTGTCCTAAAACAGGAGTAAACCCATTTTTAAATCACAGGAATCAGATGACCTTCCTGCAAGAGTATCCATAAACATTAAGAGAAGCCAAATGTTCAAGCAGCAACAGTAACACTTGGCCAGAACTGAAGGGAAGACTAAGGAGTTAGCAGGTAGCTTTGCACAAACATCCAGCTTAATTCCCAGTATAATTCTGGCTGTGGGATCTAAAGATACACTTCCACAGCCAAGAAAAATGTCACTCAGCTTCTCTCCATCCTTTTTACTCTAAGATGCAATCCCACTTCAGACTGTGGTTCCAATAGTCTGAAAAGCGCACTCTTCGAGGACACTTCTCTTACCTGTGGCACCTGTTCAATGTCCCGGAGAAATATTTGCTGGTTCCTGGAGACAGATGTGGATCTGTGATAATCTACCAGCTCGTTCAAAGAATTGAACTTCACCACCCAGAGGAAATACTTGCCAGCCCCATCTCTAAGCACCTTGAAGTGCTGCACATCATTTCCAAACCTAGGAGGAAGGAGTGAAGAACACAAAAAAAGCACATTATTAGTCACTGACTACCCCTCTTCTGGAATTGTCAGCACAGAGTTTGGAACAAAAAGGTCCTTCAAGGCACAATGAAAACCGTCAACAACACTGCTAATATAGATACCAATTGGCTGCTGTAAAAAAGATGTCTGAAAACCATTTGTTAATCCAAATACTGAATTAATTTTGAAATAAGTCCTCCAAGCTTCATATGTACTTTTCTTATAATAGGACCAGCTTTTCAAACCGCTCTGAATTTGCAGAAGTTTGAGGTCAAGGATTTCTGGTGTCACAACACTCTTTCTCCTGGATTACATGCAATATTTCAACTTTTTATTTTACACTACATTGCCACATAGCTGGTATCCCGTCCATGTACTTTTTGATGTATGTACACAGTCACCCGAGTCGCTGAAGACAGTGCACAGAATGCCTTGGACACACAGCACGGACTTTGCAGTACACGTGCAAGGTCACATTAAAGCAGCTGCACCATGGTGCCTTCCGCTCCACATTCCCAAATGCAAGATTTCGAAGTCAACACTTTGTTTTAGCTCTTCACACACAGCAATTTCACAACTGACCCGAGCCAGTTTAGGTTTGTGCTACTCTTGCTATGGCCCGTACTTCTCCCTGTCTCAGTCCCTCCCTCACACAGCACCACTGGGTGCGCGTGATACCGCAGTTCGTAAGCACCAGTCCCATTATAGGTAAACTGCTGGGAAAACACTGCCACAGGGAGGGTAGGATTGTCTCTTTTGGCAGCCAGTCTGGGCTTACGCAAAAGACTGTCTTGCAAAACAAAAGGATCTCTCTGGTCCTTAAAAAAAACAAAGTCACCAAAAAACAGACAAAGGAAAACACAAAAAGCTCAAAAGGTGATGCCACACACGTAACACAGTGACTTCAAGTCTGTGTTAACCATTCTTTCTGACAAATGATGGCATTCGGTTGAAGCTACATTCCCAACAACTTTATTCTGAATAAAGGGGAACTCTGAAGAGGTCCATTGGGATCTTCCAGACGAATGGCACATTGGTATTTTTACTTCAGTCTACAATACCGAAACCAGAAGACAACTGTTCCCCACTTGGCATGCACAGCTTCTATACATTGGCTGAAAAAGTAGACCCTATCTTGGCTACAAAGCTGCCATGAAACAACTCATGAGTGCTGCCTCTGCGCTCTCTTCCTCAACCTGAGAGCTCCTCACCATTTCAAATCCCGCAGACCACTGCTGAGGAAAAAGACTTTTCTAAATTAAAGAAACAGGAAAAGAAAGTCAACTGAGAAATTACCACCAGATGGCAACACTATGTTACAGGCAGGCAGAGCTATGCCATCATAACTTTATGTTTCTTAAAGGAATGCACTTTCTGGAATGAAGCTTCCATTCATATCTAGTAGTCCAGCTTAGATGACTGTATCCAAGACAGAAATATAAACATCTCTTAAAATCAGTGGTTTTAATCCAGTTTGTTGGCATGACTCAGTGCTGCTGTACAGGACGACAAAAATTTGGTTACAGACCAAAGATGACCAGAACAAAAAAATCCTGCCAAGACAGATCACTGATAGCCACAGAAAATAAGCAAACTAGGAATTGTGCATGAATAATCAAAAATTGTTAGGATTCTAAAGAAAATCCTGTTAATTTCTGTTAAGAAAGGGGAAGATTACAGAAAGTGAAGCAAAAGGCAAAAATCAACTTCTCAGGACAGAATCCCTCCCACCCCCATCCCGCATTAAATTACATCATACACCCTTTCAAGTTTCTAGTACTTCTACTTTACAGTGACTTCAGATGGGCAAGACAGTAGCATGGTATTTGTGGGCCATGGCTAAACTATCAGGAACTCCTGCTGGTTCACAGCCAGAACTTCTACTAAGGTTTATTCAACGATAAGAACTGTTCCTCCTCATGTAACTGTTACTAGACTGAGTTTCTCTACCATTGTGGAATGCACTTGGGGGAAATGGAAGAGGCCTTTTTTCACAGCTCCATGTCCCAGTGTTAGATAACATGAATATCCCCAAAGCTTGTGCCAAGCAGACAAACATATTTGGAAGCGTACTATACAAAGAGAAGAGAGAGAGTAGTAACTTGTACTGCAGAAGAGGGATGAAGGAGGATGGCAGAAAACATGTACACGCTGGGCACTTTGTGGCTGTAAGGAAGTGGAATGGGATCCACAAACAAACCAACAGATAGTGCCTGAGACTACATGAGCCAGACAACAACATGCCACCAGGTCAGCCCTGTAGGCTCATTACAAACCAGAGCATGTATATTTGTTCTATTAAAGAGTGAATAAATAGGTATCACTGGAAGAACAGGAATGCTATAGGGCATCTGGAAGATTATTCCTGCTCCTCAGCACTGGCAATCACCTGTCCTTTATCCACAAGTCCAAATGAGCAGTAGATGGCCTGATTACCACACATGATTGCTTCTGGGGATTACTTACTTGACTGAGAGGGAGAAGTCCCCAGGAGCACTCTCACTCTCCCTGATGAGGAAGGCACCATCGTGTCTCTGTTTGCCTAACATTTCTTCAGCCTTCGCTCGGGGAATCTTCCCAAAAAACCACCTGTGGAGTGAGGAAAAGAAAACAATAGGGAAAGTTAAGAATTTTAATCCTTTCATGGAAGAGCCAGATGTAGATATTCACACAGAGATTAAGTGATTCTTAACAGAAATAATTACACTGCACCTCACTGCCACTCCAATACAGGCTGCTGAACCATGCAGCTTTTCACAATATTTTGTCTTGGCAATGAAGCAACCCTTCACTTGATAAACAGGTGCTTGCAATAGCCCTATTTCACCCAATTTAGCAAAGAAGAAATGTGGTAAGAGTAAAATCCTCAAATTACAAGATTTACTTTCGGAGGTGAAAAAAAAACTTGCTCAAAATTTAATGCATTGTTCATATTGTTTTACACCCTATTGTATCTGCAGTTTAGCATATAAAACATCACAACGAGAACCTAACGTACCCAATTGCTTCACGGCAAAGTCCTGCTTTGTGAGACTAAGACGACTACCCTGGCAACTGGCTACAACCTTGGACAAAGTTAAAATGTCTACTGTGGTCTGCACTGATACCTTAGTTATCAGGCCTCATAACCTAAAGTCAAACAGATTAAATGCCTAGGTCAAGCAAGAAAGTCAAGCCCCTTCCTCTATCACTAAGGAATAGTCTCATGTCTCTACATGCAAAGTTTTAATTGTCCAAACTGTAAGATGCCATCAACTCAGAGACAACAAAGAAGTCCTGCACTGTTGGCTGGTCACTATTGAACTTCCCTTTGATATAGCAGCATTTATTTCACTATTAGTACACAAATATAATCAGTGGGGAGTAATTACACAGTCTCCTTTATTACTTATGCCTTCTAAGGAGAAGCCACCCATGCCTTAGCCACAATTTGCAGAGCAGACTCTGCAAAGGACTAAGCACAAACCCCACTATTTTAGTGGGTAGATATCTTTTTAAAAAAAAAAAAAAAAAAAGAGTAGTATTTGCAAAATGCAAGGGAAACACTGGGAGTTCACTCACAGGTTTCTCTTCAGAAACATCACAGCTGTAGAAACAAGATCCTGTCTATGGATTGACCCATCTTGCACAAATGGAAAGTGCATTTTTTATCAAAACCGATTTCTAGTCTCTTTTAGATCAGGTGATAAGACACGACTGCTTCAGCAGAGAGAATGAGAAGCTTCATTCAGCAGCTGGTTGTTCCTGCAGCCCAGAGTCCAATCTTTCTGACCCCTACCAGAACACTGTGGTCAAAGACAGGTATCATGTGCCAGAAAGCTGAGGCAGGTACCAGGAGCAGAGTTACATGCAGAGCAAGTCAGAAAAGTTCCCTCAAGGTCTCTCTGCTTCGTTGCAGAGGAGTGCTGAGCCATTCAGTTCTAGGAAAGATGCTGATAATACTTGTTTCAGTAGCCTATCTTCTTGCTTTCTCCTACAGTCGGGACAATCTAGCAGCTCTCACATAAGCAGTCACATGAAACAGCTGCACCATGGAAGCCACATCTGAAATTCTTGACAGCTGCACAGAAGTCAAAGCCGCAGGCTGACCACCTCCATGACACCGAGGATTGAACCCACCTCAGGCAACCAGATTGTCAGCACTGACCAACAGCCCCTGGTCACGGGATTCTAACCCACATTTACATTCGCATTTCCAGACTAACCGAAGATTAAAGGCAGACAAGGGCTGAGTGGTAGGTCACATGGCGTGGGAAAAGCAGAACCATCTGGACAACCAAAAAGTACAGCTTTCAGTTCTGAGTAACAGATCACACAGGATAGAAGCACGTACCACAGCCTCCAACCCTGCAGATGACTGACCTTAGAGGAGAGCACTTAATAACAAGAGCTCCACTCACAAAGTTTACTTTCTACGGTGAAGGTTTTGGTGCAGCAAGAAGACAGAAGTTGCAGAACCTTCCCTGAAACAGTTGTTCTTGAGAGAAGCTGAAGTTTTCATGAAGTCACAAAGTCACCAGATTTCCCTCTCTCAGAAGCAACTATCTCTAGAGCTGAAGGAGGACCGACTACTTGATTACCAGACTCTCCAGCTACTGGCAGCCCTCGCTCCTCTAAATGGCCGTCTTCAAGTATCTGCTCACCATAGACGGCTACACAAAACCACATCCCTATGTTCTATCAAGGATGATGAGTCCACAGACATGTTTCTACTATATGCAACATAGTCAATAAAGCAACTCTAGGACATCCCCCTCGTAAAAGGAGTATTCACTCCATTGAGCTATGCGGTGCCGTTATGAAAAGCATTTTGGCACTGAAAATGATACATCTTGTTTACAAACTCAGTTTCCATGATCACCTAGACATGTTTTACTTGCTTGCAAGGCTTGTTGTGTACTTTTTATCCCCTGGAATGGAAAGGAAAAGCTTTCTCCCACAACCTCACGGCATTTAGTAATTTTCCAGGTGGTTTAGCATCTGTGCTGCTCCTCGGTACTCAAGGTGGTGGCAGAGACAGCAGAGGGATTGTCTACCTCTCTCTCACTGTACTTGCTGCCTTCAAAAATCAACCACGAGAAACTTTCAGAATTCAAAGGTAATATTTTGTTTACTGGGCTTCTGGCACAATTGTCAGAAAGGTAAGAAAGTCTTGAATTTTGCCTCTGCCAAATGTTACATAACGCAAGCTTTATATTATGATTTTAGATATCTTGCCATAGTTCTTGTTTAGAAGTGTTTTAATTCTGTTTAGTTCTCAAATAATTCTCAATTACTCGCATGTGACTTAGAAATGAAAGCCACATCTTAAGAAAACCAAAACACCTCACCTATTTCTGTAAAATAGAAGGAAAGCCTGAAAGAGCTCAACACAACTTCTATAATCTTTCCTGAAGCCTCAGAAGTATACCCTATTTTCCCCCTAAATTTTACTGAATCACTACAAAGTAGAAGTGTACAACTACAGTTTGATTAAAGCAAGTAACACTTCCAGAATAACAATATCAAATTCTTAAAGTTTTCTGCCAGCTGTTTCTAAGGCACTTTAAATAGCAAGACTAAAAATCTTTCACAATTCTTGAACTCCCTTGCAGTTTTATGACTTCACTACCACTTTAGCCATTCAGAGTAAAAGGATCTTGAACTCTAAATATAAAAAAGATGAAAAAACACCCCCATAGATGAAAGAAACAAAGAAAGTTATTTTGAAGGACCACTGTCTACTTAAGAACACACTTGTAAAGCATTAGAAGTGTTGTGCACATATGAATCTTTGCTACAGAATGATTGAAAAAAATTAAGAAAAATCACAACATATCCAAGAGAATTAGGCCAAATAAACTGACCACAACATTCCCACAGCTTCCCTGCTGAAGGGCTAAACTTGATAACACTTGTCTCCAACTAGCTTTGTAATGTAGGCGAAACTCACCCAGTCAGCACTGCAAACCCAAATCCAGGCATTACTGCTGATGCTGCACAGCTAGAGGGAGACGCACTGACTGGTACAACACAAAGTTCACATCGCATTCAGACTCATTTCAATCGGCAGTTTGGAATTCTTTTGGCTTTACTTAGCACGAACATTTAGCAAGGTCAATTTCCTCCATGAAAGTTACAATACTGCAAAGTGAGACTTCAGCAATATTTTCAAGAAAAGCTGATTATGAACACAAACACTTGAGATACACACGCCATGAGTCTGATTCAGGCCGCTTCATAAACAGCAAATTCTTCCCCTTCTTCCTTTAAGAGAGAAAGGTATTTCTGCCACTGAACTGCACTGTTGTGCCTTCACAGGAAGCCTCCCTGCCCAGAGTTTCCTTGCAGCTCTTCTCTGAGTATCATGCCTATGTCTACATATATCTTTACTCTGTTAATGAATGTGGCAATTTAGATGAACCCTTCGGAACTCAGGTGACTCAGCTGGTAACAGAGAGGTGCCACATTTTCCTTTCAGCTTCATTTGCTAGTAGTTACAAAGCAAACTGGAAGCTTTGCAAAATAAAAGCAAGAAAACACACTGTATTTAAGACTAGCTATGGGGCTGGAAGATTTAAGTCTCAGATCCTAGGACAGGACTTAAAGCCATTTTCAGTTGGTTTCTTTCCAAATCGTCTTGAAAAGCTCTCGTGCCACCTTCCCACACCACAGTTTGATACTAGTCTGAGAAAAGCAGCATTCTCTTTCTCACACCTTGTCAGCTCAGCTGCTTGTAATTTGCTTTTTGTATGACCTGCTGGACTACTTAGAGAGCTCTGCATTACAGCTAAGCTAACATTACACTATAAAAACTTTTGCATCATTTCCCAGGGTTGCTAATGCACTAGTTAAGACTCCCAGCATTGCTGACACATGGCGCTAACTCTATCCAGCTGCCATCAGCAGTTTAAACATCTTCAGAAAAGGTCAAATTAACCATGCTTAAAAAACACTACCAAATTCGCCCACTTGCAGGCTCAGATATTGTTCATTCCCTTTTGATATGAAAAAGCAAAAGGCTGACAGTTCTATCTCTCTAAAACAGTTCTACATCTCTAAAACAAAATACCACAGATGATTACAGAACAAAGTGATCATCATATGAGACATCACCGCAGTATAACTCAAATGCCTGCTGTTATAAGAAGATGTATGATGATTCAAATCAATGAGAGAGAGAAATTGCAACGTACATTTGTGATCCCCAGTGGACTAGCATGATCAGGGTAAACTAGACATGTTACTGCAGCAGACAAGGCTTTAAACATTTCCTGAATTTTCTTGTGCATCCTTGCTTCAATTCCCACTTGGCTGCACTAAAGCAGTATACCTCCTCTCCTTCTTGGGACATAGTCCCTCAAAAGCTTCCTTCTGCTATTTCAAAAGAGCCCTTAGAAAAATAATTCTTGATTGGATTTAACTGCAACATCTTCATGATATAATTACAGCCAACAATTAACAAATCAATCATCAGTTTTTGTGGACAGCTCCTTGTAAAAACCCTGATTACAGGTTTTGCTGCTCCTTCCTAAACCTTTTCTCCTCTTTGAATCTGTTACCCAGAGGTTGCTGCTTTCTCGTTCAGATGCTGAAGGATCCCAAAGGTTGGCAGAACCAGAGTTTAGTAGAAGACAGCAGAAATACATGAAGTGACATGAAATGCTACTGTTTTCATATGCCACATTCTTTATATCTAAGAGGAAATGTTCAAAGTAGTTACTCAAATACAGTTCTCTGGAGCTGCAAATCAATGCAACTATACTCGTGTGGAAATACGCACTCTTTGAGGTTGGCCTGTTTTGTGAGGAAGGTGTTGAACCAGATGAATGTCAGAGGTCCTGTTTGACCTAAATTATTCTGTGATTCTATAGTCAGGATGTGACACAGACATACGAACAGTACAGCTCCAAATATCCTTAAATATTTTTCTGGTGAGCTCTGAATGCCACAATTTTCACTCTTATCAGCTACGCTAAGTAAAATAGAGAATCATCACAGGAAAACAGTCACCCTTTTTCCCCGGGGCAGCTGTAGTGACAACTCTCTACTAAAGTGTTTTCTGCTGGTTTAGGCCTGCTACCCCCAAGGTCAGTCAGTCTGACACAACACCAAAGCACCAGAGCAACCAGCAGAAAAGCTTCCAAAATATCCTGCTGTATAGCCAGCTGTGAAATGAGTTACAGTGCACAACAATGCAAGTTGCAGCCAGAGATGTAACTCAATTGCCATCCGATCTATGCATACATTTTGGTAGATCTGGTAAGATACGATTTGCAGAGCACAGCAAACCTCCCTTCTGTTTGAGAGGATGTGCAAAGTAAAAATCAAGGGAGCCTATCACTAAAGCTCTACTTACGGATGCGGTTTCATTTCTATGTAGTTCTTGGGAATGAAGCCGTCTTTTCCATTGAGTTCTGCCTTGTACCAATTCTGATCGCATTCTTCATTCAAAACCTGAAGGAAACACACACACAAAAAAAGCTTACCACGTTTCAAGACACAGCAAATCTGATGAAGGTACTAGTTTATTCTTCCCATTCTTGTTTCAAAGACTGCTCTTGTAAGATGAACTGATAAAAAATGGTGCTAGTCATCCAGCTCCACGGCATCTCATGAGCATTCAGAACTGTGGTGAATAAAAAGCTGGACGAGTAGTTTAAAATAGCCAAAGGACTTTAGTGCCAAAACCCCATGCTTTAGTAAGAACATCACTGTAAGTCCACCGGTACTTTTAACAACGTAACTGGACTGAGGTCTGTGCCAAAGATTAAGTTGGCTGTCATCACCAAAGAAATTCTGTCCAAAATCTGCAAGGCAAGAAATTCTGATTTTTTATGACTTCTAACAATCATTTTTTCCTGAATTCAGCCGACAAACCTGACGCTTTTAGCATAAACGTGATTTCATCCAGCTTTTCTACACTTGCACTGGTTGCACACTGGATACATTAAAAATTCTAGGCAACATCTGTATTATAGAGAATTTTACAAAAAAACTCCCTCATGACAACATTAGCACAGGCCCAGTGCAGAATCAACTGGCAGCTTCAGCTGGTTTTGCTGATGCAAGTTAAAACCAGGTTAAACTGGACGGCAGAAACAGTGACTTGCCTGTTGAGCATTTTTTTACGTTAATAAAGCAAGTTAAACGCATACAAACAGCAAACGTAGATGAACAAAGATTCTTTTTCTTTTTTTAAGGCATACTTTTCTTACTATAACTTTATTCTAAAATGAACGAAAGATCAGGAGTCACAAGAGAGGAGCCAAGTGAATAGATAGCTTTAAAAAGCACAAGTTGATACTTCAAAGCATACTTGCTCTAAAAACTTTGGCGCTTTATTTTTCACTGAATTTCTGTCAAATTGTACAGTGCAATAGGTAAGCCTGGTGTGCTGACTGCGAGTAGACTCTTGAATAAAGTATTATTATGTTCTGTAAATAAATCCATGCTATATTTTGAAACTACTTCTCCTCAGAAGTATTTTACTGGGCTTTGGAAGTAAACAGCACACAGAACCTGCCCCCCCTTTAAAATTATGCACCACAACAACACTTTTCACCGAGCACTTTCATTCCTTCTCAGCTTTCTGAGGTTGTTCTTAACTTTGCGACAATGGCCAACAAAAAGCTGGATCCGAGGTTAAAACAAAAAAAGAGAAAGAAACGTACTTAATGTAGTTAAAGCCTCAAGTCACAAAAGTATCACATGATTAGCATTGCCTGGTTGCCTGAATGGGGGAAGATGAGGAAATGCAAAGAGAAAGACAACATGAACACAGATCCAGAGATCCCATATTACATACAGACGCAGTTATGGTGAAGATATCTGCCAAAAAACTTTTTTTTTTTTTTTGCTATCTCTTTTGTTTCTTTTTTTGGAAGGGTCATGAGAGGAAATTAAGAATAAATAAAAAAAAAAAAAGAAAAGCAGACAAAAATTTGCAAGTGCAGGCCTTAAAAGTCTTATAGCTGACAGGAGTGCTTCAAGAAAATTAAACTCTACGGATCAACGTTTGCTGCCTTTTAAAAGTAAGCATCATATCAAGACCCTAATCCGCCTCATTGCTGACTGCGACATACAAAAGAGAGAAACCTCAAAACCTACTGAAGTGAAATCCGGTAAAGCAAAACGAGGAAAGAATCCGAACCTCCTCAGCGAACTCCAGTGGGTCACAGTTACCTGCCTGTTCCTTAACCGCAGCCGAAGGGGCTGAGGGCAGGGTGTTCAGCCCCAGGTACCAGCACTTCCATCGGGGAACCAGCACAGTAGCAGGGCCACACCTACAGAACTTTAGGTGAGCAAAGATATGCACCTTGACAGCCCAATTCAGGATATTTTCAGTTGAAGAGACTTTAATACTTAAAAGATCCTAAGATAAAAATATTCCAAGCTATCTTTTGTGCAGTTACTACTTTGGGCTTGTGTTTATTTATTTACGAGCATTGTTCTAGCATACATTACGGTTCAGGCATTTAGCAAGGATAACGTGACCACAGGCCACGAGCAGTTCCAGCGTGGCTGTTACAGGCTCCAAGGGAAAAAGGCTACACATGGAGAGCTGGCGCAGATCAGGTGATGGCTGCTGAGCGGCCTTTAAGCAAGAAAACAGTGCACATCTCACAACCGCTGTACCGACTGCGAGACAGCCTTCTGTGCAGAAACCGATTCAGCTCCAGAATATAAAATACAGGTAGATGACAGCAGCAGGCAGCTCTGGGGTACTGAGCAGGGAAGACAGAGATTGAAAACAGATATGTAAAAAAGTGAATTGCATAGAGACAGAGGGCACAGGTTGAAGCCCAGATCCACAACTCAGCCATGCAAAGATTTTGGCACATAACTCGAATGACCAGGAAGTTCAGTTGTTATATACCTCAGCAGCCATCACCAGAGTAATTTACAATACAATCGAATAGAAATGTGACACATTCTGATGTGATTTCTAATAAGCCAAACCTTACACAATGGTGTGCATTGCTTTATCAAAGATGGCATGGATCAAATCTTTGATAAGATTGTGTACTACAAACTCATTTCATTACCATCAGAGAACAGTAAAGGGATATAGCAGTCTGTTCTTTTTCGAAGAATTTAAAAAAAGGGTAAATTATAGCTTCACATGAAGGACAATACCACATATTTGTGGTTTTGGCAGTAGGTATTAAAAATTATCAGAAATTCTAATGCCCAAATGTAAATTATTCTAATGAGTTTTATCTTGCTCTGAAGATATGCTAATAGATTTGGAGGAGCCAAATCACATAGGTCTTGGGGTAACTCATTAATGCCTGGCCTGAAGCCAAATGCCAGTGAAGGAGCATTGCTGAGGCACACAGTAAGCTTTGTGACTGGGGAAAAAAAAAAGCTGGGTAAAAGGCATAGTAAGGTGAACTGGCTACACATATACATGTACAACCTGTTCAGGGCAATTATGGTGTAATAATGAATCCTCCACAGCTCCCCCCCAGTGTCTTTGTTTGCTCCAAGGACTTTTTCCTACTTCACACTCGGACTGACGTACCTTCATAGCGAGTTGTCCTTTCTAGGATGATTTTAACAGGCTGTCACAGCTTCATTCACGCCCTGGCAGACAGCCAGACCATCCATGCCCTGGATTATACACCAGAGGGCTTATTACACACACAGTCACCCTGTAAGCACCCTTGCTTCCCCCTTGCTGGGTTGGTCCTCCAGTGCGCATTCTTCCAGAAGCAACAGAACTTGCTGTTTTCTTTACACAGCTCCATGTTCGCGTGTCATTTCAAAAGAAGTGACCTCCACAACACAGATATCTACAAAATCATTTTTTCTGATAGAGTCTCAAATAGACACCGCTGGAGCTGCTCCCAGTGTTTAGTCAAGCAAAAATGACTTGTACTGAAGTACCTTAAATTCAGGACAACTTTGCAGTCATGTGCACAAGGCTGGAATTCTGGTGGCTGCTATGAAGTTAGGTAGCTATTATTATGACAACTGCAGAACAGTCATGTATAATATCAGCTTCCAAAAAACTTACGTCACTAACGGCCATTGGTGAAATACAACTAAAGAGTCAGGAACCCACGTAAGAACTCTTTGCACTGCTGTATCTGGCTTAGATGTTTACATCTGACTTTTCTCTCTTTTCTTTTAAATTGTAAACCCACCAAAATGAAAGAACTGACTTTATGTAATGAAACAATTTTGCTGCAAAACATTTTAAGAAAACCATCCAGTAAATCCGTCTATCCCATACCTCCAACTGTCCTCCAAGTGATTTCCAGATAATAATTAGGATTAAAATTTATCATCTGGATACTTAAAAACCAGAGCTATGCCTCTAAGAAATATAAAGATTCTTAAATGAACTATAGTAAGATTTCCCCAGACTTACCAAAGCTATAAAATTTAGTCTAAGTACTGCATGTATCACTGGATTTTGCTTTGAAAACTTCCCCAAGTACAAATAAATACCGATAAATTAAGCAACAAAATGAAACTTAGGATTCACTGCTCCAAACTGAGACAGCCTTCAGAGTCTACAAAAACTCTAAATGACACAAACCCTTATTTATCTCAACAACTGTTAAAACCTGCTGCTCTTTGTACAGCTCAAAACAGAAAGCATTCCTTTGCAGCCAATCCCCATGTCTGCTATAGATCTAATCAAGTCTACGCCAGAGTGACTGTTCCTTTCACACTGGGGCATCTGTGCCTGAGAGGAGGAAGAAGGAAGAATATATATTTTTAGTCACTACATTTGAACACATACTGCCATGTGATGTCCTCAGTCTGCAGTCAGCCCTGTTTTACAGTAATAGTGGCTCAACTGCTGCCCATCAGTTTCCCAATTTGACAATAGATCTCTTACCAACAAAAGCCCATCTGTTCCCATGGAAATGGAGAAGAGACACTGCTGAAGAGATGCACAGCAAGGCAGTCACCAAGTTTTAGCTGGAAGAGCTCACACACAACAAGCATTCCCAGCCATTTTCAACCCCATACCTGGCGAATATTTCTAAGCACAGCTTTTATGCCCTTGTGAATTGTTGCACACCAGTTTTGATCCTCTCAAAACAACTTTCAGGAACATGAAAGCACTAAACCAGAATATAACAAGCAGATCTGGCATCTCAACTCTCAAGCTGACTCCCATATGCAAACATGAAACTAAACATAAGGCCTCAAACGTACTTATGTGCTTGCAAATTTAGTCAAATTCATCAGAATGCTTGTGTTTTGGAGAGACAAAATCCAAGAAACTTGTTCAGAGAGGGTTGTGAGTTTTGGCTGAGCCCCCTCTTTCCCCTGAACTGTAAGGTTTTCGGGTTCTTGCTGTGCTAACTGAAACAGAAGGTAACAAGTACAACCTGTTAGCTGCCAACGTGGCTTTCCTCCTTGACAAAGCTGCACTGACGCTGCCACAAAGAAAACAATGCAGCATATCAGAAACACTCCCAAAGTCTTAGGAATCCAAGAAAAGTGCTCACGACACTCAAGCTAGGGCAGGAATTAAAATTTAAAAAGTGAACAAATGATTCAAAGGCAGCAATTTTGCAACTAAATTTTTAACCCTGGAAATTACTTGTCCCAGGGTGGAATGGTGGTTGGGAGGACAGTTCTCACCCTCCCACCACAGAGGTGCTTTAACACAGCTTTTCATTTCAGAGAAAAATGGCTCCTTTTCTGCTCCAAAAAAAGATACGAACTAGCTACAAAACCAGCAAGCGCCTACTGCTTCAAGGGAAGCTACACCTGGATTCAACAGAGCAAGTTCAACACAGTCCATTATATAGCATTTTTCTTCCCCACAAACTTTCTGCAAATGGCACCACAGAACATTCAAATTCATCTCTTCAGGGTTTTGTAGAAGACAACCCAAGACGTGCCCTGGTAACCTGCATCTCCCTGCCTCATCCTCACGTTGCACAAAATCCCCACTCTGGCTGCTTAACACCATCAACAAGGCGGCTGTGCAGTGGAAACGGCATCTTAAGGAAACCTAGGGTAACCTGCACATCAAAATGGCATTGTAATTCAGGTCAAGCCACATCGGAGTTTTTCGTTTCTTGGTTTACTCATCATGACACACAGTACAGTTAAAATTAACTTAAACATTCAATTTAAACATTCAATGCAAAAAGATACATCAGACAATTAAGGTCACTAGCTCAAGAACACATAACTGCTAAAGTATTTTAGGCTTTTCCTTAAATTCAATTTATCATAATCACGCATAGGAAATGCAAAATATCCACATTTTTCAGATCAAAACCTAAAGCACCATGTTTGGACATGCTTTTAAGATTGTGAATACTCGCTCTCTAGAGCGAGTGGAAATGCTTAACAACCACTGAGCAAGCGTCACTGGAAACGGTCAGAGAAAGATTGTTTCTTAAACTGCACTCAACTACCAAGTATTATACTATAATACCTAAATAATGCATATAGATTGTAATAGAATACAATAATGTTTTACGGATACAGGTTTTCATTCTCACCCTCACCCCAATTCTCAGTATCACTATAGCAACACTTCTACCCGGATCTTTATAAAGGCACAAAAAGAGCACAAAATACAAACTAAAAAAAAAAAATAAAAAATAAAAAAAATTCAAAAAGTCTTCCCAGCACAACAAACACGAGGTACAAGGGCCCTTATTCCCCACTCCTCAAGTGGTGCTTTTGTCAGAAGCCTTATCTGAAGTGACGATTGCTACTTCACTCTGACACTTCACTCTGACAGCGTTTACCACAGCATGGCCAAGGAACTGAAAGCAGGAATCAAGGACAGCAAATTTTGAAGCTGTTCAAATCAAAAGGCTAGTTGTCTGGGTTACATAGTGCTGTCTTTAGACATATTTTCTTCTCAAAGAAAGTAAGTTATTTCTACTCATCTTGAAGGAACCTGGAAACCAGTCCAAAGTAAAATACAAGACAAAGTTGAGAGACAACAAACCAAAAGTGACAATGAAAGCCACGGGACACAGCCACTCTAGGATCTAAGCTTCTCCTTCCAAACTGTAAATAATATTGTTATCCAAGTCTGTTGCACAAATCTGCTCCTCGCTGGAGGTTCCTTCCATATAAACATTTCCCCAAACCTTCAGGACGGGCTGATGCGGAGAAGTAACTGGGTAGGATTACAGGAAACGATGTTACTTTTAACTACATGAGATAAAGGCAAGTTGCAAATACAATTCCATGCAGTATTTCACCATGCAAAACTCCAGACAGAGAGAGAGATACAGTGGTCAAGAATCCACAGTAGCACTGTCTGGCAAATACAGTCAAATATGTTGTAACAAAGCAAAGCCCAAAGAGGGGAGTGTAGCTGGGCATTAGCATTCAAGTTTTCACTTGAAAACCACCTCTTTTTTTTTTTTTTCCCTTTTCTTTTCCCTATGTAACACAAGAATACTTGAGGCAACTTTAAGTTAGCTGAGGAACAACCAAATCTAGCCACAAGGACAGAACTCAGCCCAGACTAACTTACCCTGCCTCTCAGGCCTTGCAAGTCTTGTACTACCACCTCCCCTCTGGCAAAAGCCTTCTATTATGAAGACTTATTTATTTATTTAAGATAATAGGAGAAAGAGAGAAAGAAGTAAAAAAAGAACAATCTAAACAACAATTCTCTTTCCCTATAGCTCACCGTTTTTGGTTTACGTGGCACAAAGAGATGGAAGGAAAAAACCCACAGTATTTTAAAGTGTATCGCAGTGACCTCCAAAATGTCTGATGGAGATCCTGAAAGGAGTCAACATTAAGTTCCAAACAAAGGAACTTTGCCACAGGTCTTGTCTTAGATGAAGTTTCCCTCTGTGTAGGAAGTTTCCACTAGCACAAACACATAGAGGTAAAATAACAACAAAATTTACCAGTTCTGCCTACGTTGCTTGTGAAGGATAGAGGGATGTCAGCCACAGCGATTACAGAATTTTCTTCAAATTAGTCCTCCCACTATTACCACTTGTATAAAGGTTAAGCTATAGATACCACAACTTGCGTGTTTTCAAGAAGGTTGATGCAAAATCTCCACTACAGAAAGAACAGTAGTCTGCAGTAAAAAGTCAGCACTGGTGATTTTACAACTCAAACAAAAATAGCTTTACAGAGCTAGAAGTAGCTACAGCTAGTGTTCTAATTAGGCTTCCCTCATCTAAAAGACCCGCAAGTGTTTCAGTAACAGCAGGGACTCTCAGAAGTGAGATTCATTTTATGTTCAGCAACTTTTATGGTGCTAAAGTGAACGCTAATTCTGACGAACTTAATAACGTAAGGATGACTGTTCGACATTTGGATGTCGCAGCGAACACACTGTCTCATCTCAGTGCTTGATCAAAATGGAGTGCAAAAAAGGAAAAAGATTGTTATCGCAGCCTAAGCTCCACAGCTTGGCTTGCACATGTAGAGAGCAGAATGCTATGGGCTTCACGAGAGCAGTTTCTTAAAAAGAGGAAGGGGAGTGTTGTTTTTCCCTAACAGACCAAGGGTTAGTTTACAGTGACTAAAGACCAGGACCAGCCGCCTTTTATAACTAGCTGTAGTGCTCAGGATGTTATCACGGAAACAGAAGACAAAACATCCTTCCTTAATCTCAAACCCCATCCACGTCTAATTTGGAAGCATTGACGAGCAGAGCATTTTGTCAGTTTTCCATTGTGCAGTGTGGATTAGTTTACTCAGGTACTAGTGGGGATGGTCATTTGCTTGCAAATGGGTGTCTTTCCTCATTGAGCTTTTATTTAAAAAGTAAACATTTAGTACTGTTTAATTTAGGTTTAAGCAAGGTCCCAAAAGTGAAGCACACAAACTGAAGAACAGGTCAAGCTCTGAAGCCTAGAGAGCTCTATGCCATCCTCCCTTCTTTTTTACTGAGGAAAGAAAACAGCCTTGAATTATGAGAAAAAACGTGCTCTATTTGGGAAAGGTTCAAAATCCAAAACCACACTCCAAAATAACCCAAATGCATACATGCACATGTGTACATAAAGAACAGAGTATACATTGCCTTAAGTATCTAAATAAACCCTTAACTTTGAGAAGACAAATTTTGAAAGAACTACTTTTACCTAGAGGTCAGAGTAAATTTTCCTGGTTTCTATTCCTGTATCTGCTAACGCAAATGCGACTCATTCCAAGCCCTCTTAAAAGAGGGGCTGTTTCCAGCTATCCCTTCAAGCATTTCCAGCTATCCCTATGCACGTACACCAAGCATAAAATACATTTGTTATCATATGCTCTAGCCTATTTACCCAAGTACAACCAACTGCAACTTTTCAGGCCTTTAATAAAATTGTAAGGCTTTTGTAAGAGCTCTTGGCACAAGCTCTGAGGGATGAAAGTCAAAAGTCACTCTACCAGAAAACGATAATAAAAAAACCTATCAAGCATTCCAATGAAAGTGTTTCAGAGTTGTGTTCAAGATTAACAGAGGAACACTGCAGAAATATCAGCAGTGGTCTTGTGGCAGTTTGCAAGCATATCAAAATTGTACATTTCTCACTCACGCAACTTCTCTCATGCCGGCTCTGTTGTTAACCATTACTTGACAGTGTGTATCAAACAAAAAAACTGAAAAAGGTAATGGAGAACAAGCATTCATAACATGTGCTTGTCACTCCAGCAGTGGCTGCCCTTTTAGTTTTACAATACAAATGAAGCCGGTCACATACAGTAAAAGTGAAAAATACCCTGGGGAAATACACATGCATGACAGTCCATAAATCAACTAGATTCATAGCTTGCAAAATCCATTCTTAATCTGCTTTGCATAACAATTTTACTTGAATACCCTATAGTTCCTACTTCTATTTGCATGTGCCCTATTTCGTACTAATATCTCTTTCTAAAATGCATCGCCAGAGAATGTTTTCTCACCATCTCCGAGGAAGCAGATGCACCTGTCTCACAGATCAGGACAATTCCTCTGTGATTATACAACAGAGCTAGGACCAGAGGACCAGAAGGCAGAGTTCCTTGCTGGTTGTCCCACACTACAGCAGTCAATATGACTAAAACATTCAGTAGAGGACAAGAAAATGCTTGCATTTCATTGAAGAACAGTGTATTGCAAGAGAAACGACCAGCCCCTAATCATCTCATGCTCAGTACCCCAAATCTCTAAAAAATGTAAAATCCCCAGAACTCCTCTAACAAGAATCAAAGATAAGGAATGCTGAAATTAAGACAGTCGTATTTTCTATTCCACATGGAGGATGCGTACCATTATCTCTTCTATACCTCACTGCCTAAGAAACCATCAAGTCCAACACTCCACTCCTGTACTTTCGTTCTTAATTACCACTTTTCCCAGCACACAAACTCAAGCAATTTACCTCTCCCTTTTAACGAGATAGGAACAGTTATTTGTGGAGTGACACTGAGCAACTGCTCCATGTGAGAAGTTCTCTAATACACCCATTCTAATGTTTGTACACAATAAAGTTGCTATGATGTACGTAAGTAACAGCAGGTTAAAGTCTAAAAGGATGTGTTAAGGAAGACAAACTGCTTACAGACAGCTGTGTAACGCAAACCTTCAAAGGTGACTGCAGCCACTGAAGCTGAATATTGCTCGGTTCACTTGGCATCCTGCAAAAATACCACACCATGTAAGGCACCTCTACTCCAGTGCTGGAAAAGCTGGGCAGGAGGAAAGATGACTACTAGTAGAACAACCTGGACTTAATCAATCTTTGATCAGAAATTTAGGGTACGTGACTAGAGGGCAGATTTACAGTTGTCTCGTGGACTTCAAACTACAGTGCTCCACAGCCAAGGCCTTACACGCACCGAGTCGAAGAATTTCTTTGCATGTTGTATAGGTATTACAGCCCTGTCTATACATCTCATTATGAGTTTTGCTTGTCTTAAGAGTGTGACATCACCTTGATCTCAACCAGTTTTCCACTGTGAGCTCTGGGGTATTTTCAGAGGAATTGATACCTAGCTAGTTATTCTTCTTCCTTTATTGGTGCAGCTGATTGTTTCTGCCTACGTGTATGACAGTACATTAATCCGTGTGGAACGTCTTCCTGGTTTTATAATACATTTCTTCAAACCATCAAGATATTTTTAAATTGTATCTTCAGCGTGCATAAGCCCAACTCAACTAATCATCACCACAAATATTATAAGCATGCTCTATTTCACCACCCAGTTCATTAATGCAGTATTATACCCAAGATTATATTGTGGAAAGACACTCAGAGCCTTTCAAGTGCAATAGTGAACCACTGCTACCTAAGCTTAATTGTGGTCTTCTAAATATCTTTACAATCCCTCCTACAGTAAGCAGGTTTCAGCTAAATAAGGTCTCCCTGGCTGCTTATAAAACAGGCTGCCAATGTCAGTGGACTCCTAGGCTTGATACCCCAGGATGCACTGGCAAGTTTAAGTGACTACCAAGACAGCAAGATGGATACCAATGTTAACTGCCAGCTACAGAAGGAAAAAACGTAAAGGTTACCCAAAACCACTACCAAAACCCAACTACATTTCAGTGGGAAATACAATTAGAAACACTATCTGGTACATTTTAAAACACATTAAGAAAAGATACAACCCATAAAGGCCTTAGAGAAAAATTTTAAAAGTGTTCAAAACAGACTTTCATTTTTTGCTTTTAAAGGAAGTAAATTAACTTGATCTTCAGCTGCTCTATATGGTTTTCCAGTGAAAAAACTATTGAAACCACACAAGCAAAAGGTCCAACATGCTTCCAAAGATCAAGACAAGAGGCAGATTCCTGCTGACCATCAGCAACATTACACGGGGCAAAAAAAAGGGTTTTAGTGCAATTGGCATATATTCACAAGATAGATAATCGTCAAAATGTTTTTCCTTTAAATGCATGGTTTTGTTTAAACTGTTTTATTACAGTATTTATCATGCATTCGTTTTACAGTGTGGACAAGTTAACAGAGCAATAAAAACCTTAAGTTTCCTTCATCTGGTTTTAGCATTTAAATGCTTTAGGATTCTAGTAGTGTAACTTCTTGCATTTAATATTGTTTGCTTAATATTTTATAGCATTGTAAATTTTACAGAATGTGAAACAGTCTTACTGAGCTATTTGCCAGAAAGATATCAGGACGAATATCTGACAACTAATTATCTATAGAACAAAGTTCCCTGGGTCAATTATACCTGATATGCCATATTAAAAAAAAAAAAAAAAATATATATTTGAAAAGCTATGCAACACTTCAGTTATTCTGGTATTACTGAACCTTTGTACATTTCAAGTCTCTTACTGATCGTCCTCAAACACCACAGTTAAGTTACACCTTGAAAGGTGAAACACTTATTCAACTGAAGACAGAGCGATAAGCCAAAATCCAGCTGACTTAAGCCTGCATCCAGGAATGAGGATGTTTGCAGGCATCTCTCCAAACAGTCAGCAATTAAATTGTTAATACTGATACTGCACACCTCTTGACCTCAGAATTAACAATCTTACCAGTTAATTCATGCTGTGCATGAATTGCTAACCCAGCTACAAACTCAGAAGCTANNNGACTATCAGTTTGCGGTGGCTAGATGTTTGGCAGCAGTACTGTTTGAGTTGGTTTATGCAGTTACTGCTGTGTGGCTGCACCCTCCCACATGCCCTCCGAGCAGTGGTTACAGGCACTCGTGTAGTTCAACAGATTGGGGAACTGATCTGCAGAACAGTTCAGGGAGGTGGTGTATTTTTCACCTGTCTCAGCTGACTGGTTGGCTACACAGATACTTCTATCAGCAAGTGCAGGGTACAACTCTGGAACCAAAGCAAGCGACTGAGAAGACGGGAAGGAAAGGAATAGGGCAGGAGTGCTTGAGCAGGCACTGCCATGAAGGAAACACCCTTCGTTCCAGTTTCACAAAAAAAAAAAAAAAAAGACCAACCAAACAAAAAAAAACCACACACAAAACAGAAAAAAGGCCTGCTCTACAATTCTTGTGCAACAAACAACCCAAAAACTTACAGATTTACTTACAGATTTAAGAATTAATAGCTCCACTTGCTTAAAGTTTTATCTAGGCAGAGTTAAACAGAGCAGACTATGGCAAAAGGAGGACAAGAGTTCAAGAAGGTGCACGTGGGTCATGCAAAGGGGCAGCAAAAACCCCAAGATTCAACTGACTGAGTGGGAGGAGAGGAAATGGGGAAGCAGGAGTGAGGGACTCAGCTGAGGGTTACAGAGGTATCTGTGTCTTCTGATGATAGACTTAATTTGTGTGTTACGACAGCTTTTTTTCAAGCTGTATGCAAATTGAAGCTGGAGCCTGTAATGAATAAGATGGAAAGAAAAGTTACCTGCAGGTCAGGCAGCCAGGTTAAGCTCATCCTGATCCTGGCAAGAGACATCTGAAGATTTTTGCAGCGCGGAAAGAAAAAAACCACAGACTTCATGCCTGAAACAGCTACCGAGTTCAGTGTCACACTTACAGATAATACTTGGTGGGCCAATCAAGTCTTTTTTTCTGCTCCATACTTTCAAGAATGACTGCTGTTGGTCCTTCTGACAAGTTTAATTCTTTATGTGTTACATCATTGACATACATAGCAAAAATCACTCCTTCCATCCAACTACACATTGCGAAACCGCACACGTGGGAAAGCGCAGGGCTTTATGACTAGATGTTCAAAAAATACGTGTTAATACCAGTGCACAAAACTCAAACCTATTAGATAGAGGATGTCAAGTCAGTATTAAGTGCAATATCCTTTCTGCAGCAACTGAACAATCAATATTTACTAATTTCTTACACATCTAAAACACATGTACTCTTCCGCCGGTCCCTAGAGCATACTCTGCAATTTGCATTTGAAAGTACAGAAGAAGGAAAAGCCCATGTTCCACTACCTTGAGACAGCTGCCCCAAATGTCATCACTATTCAGTTCAGAGCCCAGCTGCAAAGGCTGACGACTTTGGCCGACGAAGCTGAAGTCTGCCATTTCCTGTTAGCACCAGAAAGGTTTTACAGCCTTAGTGATCTAAGAATAGTATTATCACCATCTATTTGAACTACGTTTTCCCCAACTTGAAAATGCATCTATAACTCCCCACCCATGTATTTCAATCCCTATCCTACCGAAAGTGAAGTAAATGGCATTGAAATCTCATTTTGAGATGAAAAATGAAAATTACTTTTAAAGGTCCACATAGGATTTTATGAGCAATCGCTGCAAAGCAACATCAGTGCTCTGGCCAGGATCTGAGGATCCCTCCATAAACAACTGTCAGACCATGAAAAGGAGCCGTATTTCCTACTGTTGTTAGGAAGGGCAACAGCAGTTGCATTTGTGCTTTTGGGAAAGCATAATTTGTCTTTGGCCATAAAATTTACCAGGCATGTTGATGAAGAACAAAACGATATAAATGCTTGTGGGACAGGAGATCTTTATTAAGCAGACTTCACACACTGGCAGAGCAGAAAAGACTAACAAGTGATAATTAGACTAGAAAACAGAACTTAAAGGACTGCTGAAAGCCCCTCCACTTTTCTACTATGTTAAGAAAAAAATCAGTCTCCAATCCCAAGGCTATGTGAATCTTTCAGTTATAAGGCTTACTGCAGTTGCCTTAAACCAACAGATACCACAAATTAAAGACTTGCTTCATGAATGCAGAGCTCCCACAACTCTGCTAGAATTTTATGCTGGAGTCTTACGGTTCTCATTTATAGAGACAACCCTTTACTCAGACTGACTGCAATCTAACTCCTGCTTTGTTGAGAATAAAGTTCCGAGGGGAAAAAAAGAGAAGTTTTGCATTTGCTACAGTAAGGGCTCACTGCACTCATTTGAATTATCCTTCTCTTACAGCAGATAAGATATGAGTCAGTTCAAGCCTCAAAGTCACCAAATCCTCAACATCGTTATTTTTCCTTCCACCCTTTACAGCTCCTCACAGAAGTTATTACTGGGGGAGTGTCACAGCAACAGCCCTTACATCACCATCTATTCCCCCTTCCTCCTCCACTACCCCAAATGGAACAGGCATGCTATCACTATGCCAGCTCATGCAATTCTTTATTCTTTGCAATTTCCTACCTCGCATTTGAAAAACAAATACTTCACTGTTATCTAAAAATATATTAAAACATTGCCAGCAACTCAGCACTCAAAGCAAAACAACCATCACCACCCAGTGTGAATGCACAATAGAAGCAGCATTTTGGTAAGGCAAATTTTTAAGGAGTTTTTGAGAACAGCAAGAAAAATAATTCAAGTTACAAAAAGAAAGGGCTGCTCTATAAATGCCAAGAGAACGTTGCTCTGCCATCATGAGACTCAGCCAAATGTATAGCCCAAGGCAGGAATGAAGACTGCAGTTTGACAGCAGTAAAAAGCGTTCTGCAGCGGTGACAGCTTAGGGTACGCTGATCCGACTCCCATGCCAAAGCTAGTCTCCCCCAGTGTGGCCAGCACAACTACTTTAAAACCAAATGAAAGACAAACTTAGCTAAAAAAAACCCCAAAAACACAACAAAAAACCAAACAAGCAAAAAAAGCCAAACATAAACCAAGAAACCCTCCTCCACCACTGGCTCTCTTCCCTGTCCAGTTCACAGTGCAACTCTACAAATGTCCGCACTACCACAAGAGTGACACACAACACAGAACACCCTGGTTGTGAAGACATGTCCCCAAGGCAGTGATTCCCCAAGTGAAGTTTGTGACAGAGCTAAGTTAAGCTTCTCCCAGTTCTTTTTTCCCTCAAGCCATTCATTCTCACCTCTGCACTCTCCACCCCCACCCTGTGCTGGCCCAAATGTTTGAGAAGTTAGCCAAGACTGAACAGGGTGAAGAAAAAATCCCGTAATTTGCAAGGGCTCTATTTTTTCACAACTTGCTCAGTCTGGATGGAGCTTGGTCACTTACGTGAATTTTTTATCAACTGAGCACAGGAATTAACAACTAGAGGAAAAGCTCAAGTGGTCCCTGTACTACAAAACAATGAAGCCTAATTAAGAGTTATATAGTAAATGTACTCTAGACACTTGGGGCAGCAACTTAAAAGATGTTCCTGCATGGCATGCTTCTCTCTAAGCAAAACCAGGTATAACAATACATACCATTCTACAAAATGGTCCAATTTAGATGACCTATAAAAATGACAGAACAAACACAGGAGAAGGAATTCGCTTCCTTCTATCCCAGCTTTGCTTGACATACTAATACAACTTTTCCCCTTCCTTTCCAATCCTTTTCCCTGTCCTCCAAATGCAACTTCACAATGGGAACT
>VYZM01004313.1:698998-718584 GCA_013398915.1 Dromas ardeola | reverse complement strand
CCAGTAGAACAGTCACAGCAATATTCAAATGCACTCAAGAGACCTCCCTGCAGTATCTAATCTCGTAGTCCACCGGTGTAGTACAATAAAATCTCAAATATCCTATGAATCTGTTTGAACAGGAGTTACCATGAAATACAAATCTCTTAAAGACAGAGAATCGTATTTGCTTTTTAACTCCCACAATTAGCAGCTGTCATTTTGCTTTCTTTTCGTTTACAAGCCTGAAGAAGCAATAACATTTATTTCGTAATTTGTGCCTGAAACTGTGCAGAAAGGACGTAGCTTCCTCCACAAGTTTAAGACAAAGACCTCTTGTAATCCTTGAGTCCACCTGACAACATCTGCATTAGTGTTCTAAGTAAAACTTATTAGCCCAGTGCAGCAGAGAGCCCTTTTCTCCGTCACAGACTAGGAAGTTAACCCTTTGCAATCAATTAAAGTTGACCAGCCAGAAATAACAGCGAAGTTTTGCTGTAGATACTGAAAAGCTAGGGAATTCGGTGCTCCACTTCAATTGTCCCTTCTTCATTTAAAATACACAGCTACATATTTTCCAGCACCTTGCATTAACTTCTGTGTACTTGTAATGAGATCAGGAGACACTCTATTGTTTTATATTTTTGCGTGTCAAACATTGGTACAAAGCTCTGGAAAATCCCATTTCTTTTCAGAAAGACATAGAAAAAATTAATTCTGACCTATCATGAACTAAGGATCTCCAGAAGGTGCTCTTATTTTAGATTCCCCGAAGCATAAAAATGAAAATGGAATTCTTAATAACGCTTACTTATTTGTTGGCTTATATATAGGGTGAATTTCATCCTTTGGAACTGAAATGAGTTCATTTACTTATCGTTTTAGATAGTCTCTCTACACAAAAAAAACCAACAAAACCCAAACCAACAACAACTAAGTGTATTGCTCTAATTAGGAAAGTCTTTCACAGCTTTATTATTTCAGGATGATATAAATATTCAGTCTGAAGTTTGCAGAACACACCTCAACTACCTTTTTCACTAAATTTCTTGGTAACTGTTGAAGAAAGGGTTAAAACCAGGACATTTTCAAATCTAGAGACTAAGTGTAATGAGATCAGAGTAATAAGATTACCATAATCTGCCTCACACACATAGCTAGGATCAGCCCTAATCTCTTCATTTTGAGACAGATGGAAAAAGTATGAAATCAGAGATAACAGGAGGCCAATTTCCTAGAACAGGCAGCTTTTCAAGGTTCACCATAGCTGTAAGTCTATATTTTGGTAGATTTGTACCTATTTAACCAATTCTAATATAACATATTGGAAGGGAGAATCAGGCATCTGCAAATCCATACTACATAAACAGTAAGTAATACATCAATGTAATTTTAATATGTTGCGGAATATTAAAGACCAATTTAGAGACTAATTTACTGAGACTCTAGCCAATACCATTCCCAGATGTTTTAATTGGAAACACAGCAAGTAAAGAACCAACCATTTGAAAAACAAACATCTCAAAACTGCACATGACTAGAGACTGCTTATTGATTTTTACTATTAAGGTGGATAAACACAGTTAAGACAGCAATTTGCATCTGCAACCAGCTTGACAAAGCAGTCACAGGAAGGGACAGTTTTAATCTTGGTTTAAAACAGCATATTAAAGAGATGCGGCATGGACCAACCCATTAACTCTTCTATTCTGCAGGATATGACTATCGGCAGGGGGAGAGGGGAAGCATGAAATAGCCTCAGATATACAAGGTAGCCAAGAGTGATTACGGTGGCCACTATCCAGCTACCTCAGTGGAACCTGGCCAAGAATCAGCAATAGGGAAACTTAAAAAAAAGGCATGCTATAGTTTAGCACTAAATAGGATCAGGAAGATGCCTTGAGATTAAATAACACTGTTATGGGAAACAGAGGTAAGCAAGAAATCATCCAAGGAATTAAAACCAGACTGGTCGCTGTAAGATAAATGGAAAATTATTTTTCAAGCAGCTAAGAGCTCCTAACTTTTTCCAGAAAAAAAGCAGTACCCTGTCAGTCGGCAAAAGCCTCGGGCTCTTTAAATCAAAGCCTGCAACATGAGACCTTTGAGATTCAATGCAAAATGTAGCAGTATCGTAAGCTAGTTATGCAAAGACATGAGAAAAACAAAAAGAAAAAAAAAAAAGGGCACCACAAGATCCAATCTCTTACCAAGTGGGTTCACCTGTCAGTTCAGACTAATTACTCTCATAACTCTTAGAGCACATTAGCAGTTTGCATGCATCTGCTCTTAGCCAGTAATTTTACAGCATGTCTTAATTCAGCCCACAAAACGCCTGTTCACACTCTCACAAGGCGTCATGCTTTTGTAACATATTATATAGACGCAGCCACAATAAATAATTTGGTTGGTATCCACACAAAGCTCTTTCTGTTGCTTCAACCCTGTTTGTACATATGCGTAACTTGGTGGCTCACCTCTTATCGGTGCATTTAAAATGTTAAATTTAACTCCCCTTTGTGAGGAAGACATGCAGATCTGCAAAAGCACTTATAACCCATTTGATTTTGGGGTGGTTCACTGGTGAAAGCTAGAAGAGGAGACCCAATCACATCAGTTCCACGGGGCTGGTCAGACAATCCATACACATAAACAGAACAGCAAAACCAACAATAGTGCTAACTTTGGCCTCCCGGCAGGGATGATTTTTTGCTCCTTATCAGAATCTTAATTCAACTAAATGTAAACAAACCCTTGCTTAAATCAAGACACCTTCATAACTAGATTATAAATTCAGTTATAAAGCAGTGTTGACTAAAATAAATTGAAGTTAATGAAGCTTATCTTTCCCTGTACAAATCAAAGCAATTTCTGTGCATACAACTAACAACATTTTGGCTTAGCATGACATAGGAACTCAGCTTTCCACATTCTAAAAAACACCCCATAAGGCACCTCAAATACTTATTTACCACTAAGGAACTGCAACTATATTCATCAGAGAAGAGAGATTTGTCAGCTGCAGAGTGACAGTTTTAATTTAGCATATTTTCAATTGATACAGTTTATTTAATCTGTTTTTACTGATTTATGTCTAGCAACATCTTGAATCGGAGAGGAAACGTGCAGGTACTTGGTCTGGCTGATCCTCAGAGAGTGAGAATATTTGAGACGGGAACTCTTCTTGTTTTCCAGTAACTGCAAAGCTGCTCAGACTTCCTCTCTAGTGGGACACGCACACACAAGAGGAAGATACTTGCAAATGGTTTCTGATCAGAACGCTGAATATCGTCTGACTCATTCCTGTCATATTTGCATAATGCAAAGCACACCGAGAGATCTTGCAAATCTTCATGAGAGCATAAGTGTACGTATCAAACTAAGCAAACTGAAGGCAGTTTGCACAATCGGCTCTAGGACATGATAGCCACTTAAAAACACTTCACAGAATGTCTGCAATCTCATAAAACAGAACCAAACAAGACGACATGAGATTCAGTTTTACTGTACAACATTACATTAGCACCAGTGATTTTCCTGTCCAGGTTAACACTGAATGAGGTAGAAAAGAGAAGATAATAAAGAGGACCTTTAATGGAAAAAGGTTTTTAGGGGACTTGCTTTCAAAGGCCTGAGATGGCACATTGCCGTTTTCTTGCGCCCATGTTTCAATGGATGGTTGCAGCTCCCAGCAGGTCATCAGTCACACTTAAAAAAACCCCAACAAAACACAAACAAAACAAAAAACCACCAAACAACAAACAACCAGGATGATGCTGGTGTTGCACTAATAAGTTGCACTAATAATAACTGAAGTTCAAAGACAGTTCAAACAGTCCATTCTTACAGACTATTCAAGCCACCGCTGGAGGTTGTTATGAGATACAACAGAGCTTCCACCCAGCAACTTTGGTCATTTCCAGCAGGTCAGGTTCTGCTAAGAGAAAAAGACTTCAAATAACAGATGTACTGAAAGACCCTTGTTAGCCAAAGACACCAGGTACAGTCCAAATTCAAACTTCTGGGCATGCAGGAAGCAAACTTAAGTTTCAAAAAGGCAGTCAACAAGGCAAAGATACCAGATAGAAAAGAAAAAGCCCACAAGAAACGGATTTCAGTGGATTTTGCAGCTAAATAACCTTTGTGAAAATATATTTAATCACAACTCTGCTTCACAGATTGTTTTAAGAAATGTTTCTATTTTTACTGTGTTTTAAAATTGTTACATTGTACCAACTGGTTATGCCCAGTTACCTTTCTAAATCTACAAAGTGCCCAAGACAATTTATTTCAGATATAAACCTTTCATTTCTTTTCCAGGTTTCCTTAGCTCTTCGATCATGAGGAATACAACTTGTACGTCGGTATTCTTAGCGTTGTATCCTCATTCACGTTACCATGAAGACTCGGGTGAGGCACTTATGCACAATCAATCCCAGCTTTTACACAACTGCCAAAAATGCCAGCCTTTCCTGCACAAAGCTTCTTCAGGGCTTTCATCATGACTCCTGCCTTTAGCGTACTAAACCTCAATAGGGCAAATGCACCGAATTCCATAAAAACACAGACTAGGGTCGGTGTACTAATGTTTCATGTTTATCTTTAATTCATGATAACTTTAAGAAAAAAATGTATGATTGTTTTCACTCTGCTATGGAATAAAGAACTATTATATCCCAGAAATCTTTTAATGACATTTATGTTTAGCCTATTTTTGGGTCACAACAGGCCTTAGTTAAAAGCGTTGATTCATTCTAACACTAATCCATTTTTCTTCCTTCTCCAAACTCATCATTAGATTACGGTTTAATTTCTGGAGAACCAATAGCATACAGGATGACACACCCACAATTCTGTACTCTTGGAATAACAAAATTCAGAATTACAATGGCCTCAATTTATCCATAAAAAGGCCAACAATTTCTGGCAAAACAGGAAAGATGAGCTGTTCAAAGAGAAAAGCAAGCCACACACCCCACCATGTAAAAACATGCACTCCTCGGTAGACTGAAAAAAGAACATGCTTAGATAACTGATGATAGACTGAGGAGTTGGCGAGAAGGACATCTGAACCACAAACAAGGAATTAGATGTTGAAGAATAAGGATCATTCCTTTAAAACAACGAAAGCTATCAGATCTAAATGCTCTACATCTAACCCCAAAAAACAGCCCACACAGAATGCCAGAAGCCACTATGAATAGCAAGAAGTAGAAAGGTACCAATAACCTCCTCTTTTGATAAAGGAGGAGGAAAGATGACCACCACACAGTATGGACTACACGGATGTCAGAGAGCCGCCTGGCGGTCTGTAACACATACTCATTCCAGTGTCAGAACAGTGCTCCTACTCTGGCTTAAACTGGGAAAGTGCAAGGCCCAAGAATTCCAAAGCAAGTTTAACGTACATTCTACCTCCGAAAAAGTCCAAAACCACAGTTGTGGGGCTTACTGACAGTAAGCTTCTGAATCACACACAGTAGGGGAGGAAAGAGGGGAAAATGAGGAGCATTAAAAAAAAAAAAAAAAAAAGGGGGCAACATCTGCACGTCAAAGTGACAACTTTAAAAAAAATCCCCTTAAGTTACAAAGTTCCTCTTTCACTTCAGGGCTAATAAAATAGCATTGGTTCACGTTCAATTCTCTCCATAAAAGGAAAATAGAAGATTTAAATGGTATTTGCTCACAGCAAGTGAGACTGGGAAAAGAAACGCTTATCCAAAGTTAGGAAGAAAAACAGTATACTAATGAAGGAATCACTTTTTAACTTAAAAAGATGCACTACCCACAATATCTCAGAGGAACAGAGAAATATAAAATTGATAAATAAGATAAATGTTTTGTGATGGTGGGTTTTGTTTGTTTTGGTTTTGTTTTTTAAAATGTAACATACTATTAGAAACACCAGCAATCTCTACAAGAGAAGTATACTGCTGCTTTCTTGGCTTATAGGCAAAAAAGAAAATCAAAGAGTGTCCTTAGATGAATAATGCAGAAACGCAGATACTAAATGCCAAAAGCAGTAACTTGCTCCAGAATAAAGACAGCTGAGGCACCAAATTCTTTATGGAAAAGATCAGAGATAACTAAAACCATCTCCTAATTAGTGTCTCAAATTAGAAGAACAGTTCCAGGTCAAGAACAAATTAAAACAAGAATAGAACTCGTTATGGCTCCATTGCAATAACCTGGAAGGGATATCATAATGCAGGTCACTGACACTCTAGGGTATATTATTTGACCACAGACTAATTTTAAGCTCCCAGGTATATTACAGTAGCACAATATCTCCATTGTAAGTCTCAGTAAAAGCTGAGGCACTAAAACTCCCCCTTACTGGGAGATCCCAATCAGGAGATCAATGCCTTGACCACAAAAAACTCCCCCCCAGGGCCCTGAACAGGGATCAATCGTTCCTACACAACAAAATGGGATTTTTAAACCATGTGTTCGCGTAAACGCATTCAAAAATTTTCCCAAAACTGGAGTTCTGGGAAGACCTCAATATGTGGAAGCCATCTCACTAATGTACTCACAAACCAGGATCAGGCCTTATCTAAAGATATTAAATACATATCTTGCATCATGACAGATGCCAGTTGGTCCCAGTTGGTTTGCAGCAATATTGCTAGTATGCAGCCATAAAACCTCCCTGGAAATGCAGCTATCCAATTAAGTTGACTTTCAAGCAGCTGTTTGGAAGCTGGGCTCTTCTGGCAAAGCTATAAAAGCGAAAACCAGTCTTCACCTCAGACCTCCATTTAATCAGTGGCAAGAGAGAACAAAAACATAACTCTGTACAGAAGACAGATGAATCACTAATTGAGATAAACTAGAATAGCTGCAAGGCCAAGACTCAGGCTTTTCTAGGTTTTCTGTGGGTTCCTTCATTTAAAAAAATAAGTTTTCGGCTACTCATCTCCACAAATGTACTCATCAACAACACAGACCCTCCCCCTCGGTGGCTTAATATAAGCTTAACAAGGAAACCAGAGAGTCAGTGTCCACAGGGGAGAAGGCTGTGCCACAGGGATCCCAGAAGGGGCTGCACCTTCAACAGCTTCAAAAGCCATCTGAGGGCTGAAGTGGCAAAATTCGACAAGACAGTTATTAAGCGTACTCAAACCTTACAATTGATGAGTTGCACAGACAGCTTTTAACACTTAAAAGACCAAGTGATGAATGTCAGATTAAATACAATATGCAAGATAACATGCATGAGGAAAAACACAACCAAAAACCCCAAAGAACCGCAACTATATGAAGTTATAAGTTTTAAACTTTACTCCTCAGCAAATATCCTGGAATCATAGGGGTTCTAATCTGAAAACCAATTAGAAATATTACCTAATATTCTGTTAAGAAAGAACAAAAACAAGCACCTTGACACTGTAAATCTGTTCTGTGTCTGAATACTCTGAGTATCTATGCCCAAGCCATCTCAAAAAATACTAAAATGAACCAAAGTTGAGAGAGGAAAAAGGATAAATCGAAGTATGGAATGTATTTTGCACTACAGGAGATCAGGCGGCCCAATTTCCTTCTAAGAACGCAAGCAACAAAGACAAAAAGACATTTGCAAATCTATTCCCCCATGAGAAGTACAAGGAGAGATGTTTTCCTACTATCTCTTGCAAGGGGAGGGGGACAGAAGAGGAAAAAAAGGTCAACACAATTCCCAGGTAGCATGTTTCAAACCAACAAAGGTAATAAGGTAATAACTTTTTTCCACAATACCTGTTTATATCATGGGAATTTAATGCTATAATGTACAGATGGACTCAAAATGGGTTTAGAAAGATGCACAGAAGGTGTGGCCATCAGCGGCTGCTGAAACACCATAGTCCAGATACAGCCTCCAGCTGAGAAAGGCACTAAGGCTTGGCTATATGGAGCCAACAAGGCCTTATACAAGGAAGAAGTGCTAAATACAGACAACACTCAAGGGTTCCATCTAGCCCCGTCTCTAATGGCAAATAGTACAGATATTCAGAGAACAATAGAGGAACATTATATGCGTAAAGAGTTTTCTATTACTTTTGACCATAAAAATGGCATATAATTCACTTCAGATGGGAACTTCTCCCAGAATGGTACGTGACAGTATCTTAATATCAAGAAGGCTAAAGTTTACTTCCATAGGAAAAAGTCTAAAGCATAATCCATTTTACAGGTATAATAAACTTAATGTTATCTGTGGCAACGAACAGCAAGTAGGAGAAAGCTACTCAGGCAACATGGTACAAAGGCCATGTAAAAGGTCAGCTCAAATCTGTCTATGACAGCGCTGAAAAACCTTGCCAAACCCAAGCATGCCCCCACAGCGTTCCTTCTTCCCTGCACTGGGACATGAGAGCTAGCTCCACTCATTTGGATGATGTCCCCTCCCCGCCCAATTAGTAAATTAGGAGTTTTGGGGAACATGACTGAGGGAAAACAGTTGGTTTTGCAAGAGTTTGATTAAGTATGGCCAGACTTCTCATTTTTGACTGCAATCCTGAACAAAACCAGCTAAATCCAGTTAGATTCAAAGCAAACTAAGAAAAAGGTATAATCGTATTTGCTTTGTGAGGACTTTAAACTAGGGAGCCCAAAAGGGTCTAGAACTAAATCCTCGTGGGATAACTCAAGACACTTCCACGGAACACTAATCTGCAACTCCCGCATGTCACCCAGGGTAGATTTCAGTAGCTGACCAGGCAGTAGAGTGGCTGTTTTATCAACATATTGCCTTACGTTTAGTAACTTCAGCTTTTTTGAAAGCTGAAAAATAATTTTTCTTCTCAACAAATAAGCTTTAGGGGAAACTTGTTACTCATAATGCAAACAGCATCAACAATGTCTCTAATCTTACTGCAGCATCACACACGTATTTGCAATCCAGAGACTGGTGGAATGAAACACAAACTTTTCAAGGAAAATAAAGCTCAAGAAAGTTTATAGAAACACTGGAAGCCTCTTTTTACCTAAGCTCTTTCTTTTTACATTACCTAAATAAACTGAGTGAAGGTAACAGCTTGCAAGATTTCCAGACGCAAGCTGCAAAGGAAGGGGTGGAAGCCAGGAAAGCTGGGTCAACTGCCATCATTTTGGTTACCTCTATTTTTTGTGACCCTGTAAAGACAGTTGTTAGTTTCAACCTGGGTCTTCCTACATAAAATCATAACAGCCTTCATCGATTCACCCTGGCATAGAGCAAGTTACACTCTCAACCTAAAAGGCAATTTTCAGGAAAAAAAACAAGGAATGTATCACTTCCTGCTAAGGAGTAAGGAAGCATCAAGAGAGCTTGATGCTGGAAGAAAGTTTAAGCACTCTGGTACAAACGGCCAAAACAAACAAAGCCACACATCAGCTTTCGACAAACTATAGTTTCATTAGAGATAGGGCAGAGGCTTCGGTGCAAAATATATTTTAAGAAACAAGGACAGAAGTGAATGCAAGAAGGAAGCAGAAGCAACTTCTGCTTCTTCCATTCCAGCGGTCAGAAGAGAGCCTCAACTGCCAGTCCATGCTTTATCACTTCCAGGGCTAAGGATACGTCTTGACAAAGTATTCTTCAAGGACATGCAAAACATTACAGAAATAGAAAATTTAGCTGTGGAATATATGCACAACAGGTTTTCCTGATACTGCCTCAACAAGGCACATTTGTCAAGCCGATGTTCCTCTCACCAGAATTCAAGTACTGTTTGAAGGCAAGATTGGGAAAAACAACATTTTAAATGCCAAATTTCACCTTTAAAAGTTTTCATTGTAGCTGTCTCCATTACAGCTGCCACTTCCTCCTCCTCCCTCCTCCTCTGTAGGGACACACTCTAAACACTTGTTTGCCTTCCCCGCTACTTCCCCCCAAAAAATCTGGCAGTTTTCCCTGACTAGTTATACCCCCAGTAGCAGTAAAGATTAGAGCTCAAGACCTGAATGACACAGGAGCTCAGGGAAATACCTCTTACACAGAAGTGGCAGATTTTCCAGAGGAACTAGTGAAAGATGCACACTTCTGCACTTTAAAATCCTTCCTAGTATTCTGAAATAAATTCACTTAAACCTGGAATCTAAGCATAGCGCTTTCCAAGCAGACCAAAATCTACTGTTAACAGTAGAAAGTAAAAGCAAGATCAAACAGTTAAAATATCACTTTCATGTTTATGCTAAAGAAGTGTAAATAACAAAGGAATACTCAAAATTTGACTGCACATAAGGATTTATAATGGAAAAACCTACTCAAGCTCAGCAAGAGTTGCATGGTTTAAAATTTTGTGCCCATTTCTCACAAACCAGAGGGCTGACTAGCTTAGACCACAAGTCTTCTGCACTAGCAGAGCTGCTCTGATTAGTGGAACCTGCTGGCTCATACATAACTCATGAAGAATTCCCCCCTTTCCTCCCAAGGGAAACAATTTTGCCTAACAGCAGCACTTTTTTTTTTTCCTCCACAAGTAAACCTGTAGTGTTTTAGTACAAGTTACAGCAAGAAGTAGGTTGGCTCAGTGCAGTACGCATGAATTCCAGAGACAAATTATTTAAATAAGAGGTTTGAGAGACTAACAGTATAATTACAGTTCAGCTGAACTGAAAAAAAAAAAAAAAATGCTTTCTGCTCTCCGCATGAGGTCTGGCTGCAGTGGAGCCAACAAGCAGCTCACGACAAAGAGTGCATGCTGACATGAACACATGCAAAGAAGCTAAATTCAGCAGGTACAAACAGAATAAATCTACTCCGTTAAGTATTCTCTCTCTGTATTTTATTTATAAAGGTCAGTAACGTTTGAACACCACAATTATAAATTAATTACTCTACAGAGGCTTGCAATCTACTTCCGAGACAAAAATAGCTGTCCTAACTTTTGCCTTATTCCAGTCACCATCCTGACCTGCCCCCAAGGGACAAAATAAACCAACTGATTTGATGAATCTTCAATAACAGGACTGTCTATCTGTTTGCACAACCTCAAACAACTGGAGACAAAAGGATCCAGGATCAGGTACAGAAACTCAAGTGAGCGATCATTCCTTAAGGGAAAAAACCCTCTTAGGCTCTTCAAGATATTTAAGACATTTTTAAAATGGGCTTTTTTTTAGTATCTGAAGAAAACCACTATTCTTTTAGTAAAGAGAGAAATATAGTCTGAAGAAAATTATGAACACAACCATTTAAAATGCAGATTTATGATGCATCTAGTAACTAATCAGGAAGTACTGCAGAAGAGCATCTGGGTTTCAGGAATATAATAAATATCCTAAAAATAATTATCGTGAGCAGTTTTGGAGACTGTCAGTTCACTTTTTGCTCTATTAGAGCTCAGCTGTACAACCTCATGTGTTTAACACATGTCACCACGAAAAAACACATGCTAAAGTTTGTTAAACCAATTCTCACTTGAGTTGTCAGATGGTGGCACCAATCATGCATAGAAGACATGGGAACAAGTTCAGGCTCCACCGCAGACAGTCTGCTTCACAACCGTTTTTCTATTCCATTTGAACACCGACTCTTATGAGGTGTTACAAGATGACTTCAAAGTGGAAGGCATGTGCCACTCACGAGCAGCACTTTAAATGCTCAGCAACGGGTCATGAGCCTAGAACGTGACAAACAAAGTGCATCTTGAAGCTTGACAGATTGAGATCGACAATGCTGCTGTTCCATCAAAAAAAGATACGGATATTTGAGGGAAGGGAACAACTTTATAAGCATTCCCCACACTGTAAATAATGAAAAAGAAAAAAAAAAAATCACAGAAAGCATTCTCCTACCCTATTTTCTCTCCCAAGGCCCAAAACATCCAAAAAACCACATTTTTATTTCCTTGTGTATATTCTAGTCACTCATGTTTGCCTGACTTGGGAGGTAATGTTAACTGCTGCTGCAGGGCCAGCAAAGGAAATGAAAGAGCAAGAACTGCTGTGGGATAATGCTGCAGATAAGAACTTGTGTCTCAAACTACTGCAGTATCAGTTTGCTGATCTGCGTAGAAATGCAGAATGCATACAAGTCCCCTACTCATTTGCATTTTGAATTTAACAGAATTTTCAGAGAAAACTGGAAATGACAGAGATCAAAGGCAGCTTTCCCAACAAAATGCTAAATAATGCAAGTAAAAAATAAAAAAGAAACATTGAGACCTAGTGCATCTTTTCACCAGTACCCCAGTGACATGGATTATTGCACAAAAGCTCAATTTCTAAGTCCTTAAGATTAGGCATCAGAGGAAGAAAAAAAAATGCATTTCCTCGGTCACCTTTCTACCTAAACATTACATTCACAAGTTACAGCTTCATCTCTCTGGCTAGCACCTATCCCACCAGCACTGAAAGAAGGGAAACAGGCTTACCCTTTGCTACACATCTTGCTAATTAAGACCTCCAGAGTAGCTAGCTCAGACATTAATGCATGAAGTAAATCATCCAGAGTCCTACGTAAGTTTTGTAAATCACGTTGAATCCCATAATGTGGTTATCATTATTCCAGCTACCTGAAAGTTAGCCTGGATACAGCTACAGAAGATACAGTCCCATCTCTTGACTACGCAGTGCAGACATCCCTATAATCCTCTCTCTGTGCAGAGGGGTGCGACAGACTCCTCTCTCAGTTCGGCTTATTGCTTTAACAACACTCTGCTGTCAAGTTAAGTATGGAAATCTGGCATCATCAGCATAATAGCCTTAAATTGATACAACAGTTCAGTCTCACAGCAACCGTGAAAATGTCCTAATGTTATTTTTCATAGTCCTTCCAGTTTAGATTTATATTGTGAAATTCATCACATTTGGTAAATTACATTCCCTTCTTGCTCCATGTGAGATTATAAAATTTTTGGCTCCAGTGTTGTTAGGGGACTAATGCTTAATTTTCTCTCATTTTCAAATAAATAGAATTAATTTTGCCCAGCGCCTTTTTTCTTGAGGTTTAGGCTTTAGTTATTGATTTCTGGTATATAGCCACTGGCAATTTTAAAGCACAAGGGATTTTATCAAGGGGTCATACAGTTCACTGCTTACGCCAGGCTGAGCTATACACAGATTGGATTCCTTATCTCCTCTCCCTTAGTTAGATCCTTATCGATTATAGTGAAAAATCAGAAAAGCCTGAATTTCACTACAGATGGGATCCCTCTTCCTCCCCCAATCAGCAGGGCTCTGCACAGAGACTGGAAAACTATGAATACTACATTTATGACAGTATCACTCCTTTATACATGCCACTGAAAGTCATAATCCCTCTTTTCTTCCCCCGACTGTGATCAAGCTTTACTATTTTCATTGAAAAAAACCTCTAAATTAAAGTTAGTCCATTAACACCTGGAACGTCCCTTAGAATAACAGATTTTATTAATCTGAAATTCTTAGACATTCCCTCATCAGACAGTTATCATGAGAGACATGTCACTGAACCAAAGAGGTTCAACACATTTTTGTGCTGCCAGTAAGTAAGAACAAAGCCACATCACACTGGTTGCAGTTTGACACACATGTTAAACAAAGCAGATAAATAATTTAGGTAGACAAAATCTGATTTGCCGATATGTCTATGCTCACACTTTTCAGAAGTCCATCACACCAGTCTTAGGAAAAGCTGGACCTTGCAGAGAAGCTGTAACAATAGCACTTCCATTAAACTGGCAAAAGGCAGCTTGAGCTTCAACATAGCGTCATTTCCACTGGTTATAACAGAATGCAATACATGTTAAGTCAATATAATAAAATTAGCTGAGCTGACCACTAGCTTTAATCGGTGTCCTGTTTGACATCCAAAACTCCAGCAGGTTTCAGGTAGCACACAGCTCACAAGAGCTAATTTTTCTCTGCTTTCAGTGACAAGTTTAAATAATCAGTTTAAATAATCACAAATAACTACTAAATAAAAACAAAGATGCCATTTTTAAGAAGGAATGTGTTTACTCCTTGCTTTCAAACACTGCTTTACACCTTCAGTCTGGAACGCTCCACATTTATGTTTCTGCACAGAGACACCTTCAGCAATGCAATCCTGCTCTAAGCTGGTCCAAGCTCTTTCACAAATACAGAACATGAGCGTTTTCTTTTTTTAGGCACACGCACCTTGTGGAGGTCATGTAGTTCCTTCCCGCAACCCTTCCCCTCAATGCCTAGAGAAGTTGGCTAATAAAACACATCCCACCTTCAGATTACCATCATGCATAAGAGGAACAACATTTGAGAAGTTCGTACTAAAAACATAGGCATTGAATAGCTGGGTTGACCAGAAGAATGCAACCTCTTATAGCAGCACCTTTTGTAACACAGATCTCCAACTGTCAGAATGCCAAATCAACTATATTTAAGATAATTGTACTTGTCTTTACGAGTATCTGTAATTTTCTGACAGTTTTGTCTCCTTAGACTGCAATATGGATCACATATTGATGACAAATATCGTCTTTGTTCAAGGCCAACAGCCAAGGAACATGATCTAAGCGTACCTTTACAAATCAACCATCACATACAATAGAGTTGACACTGGCAGCTAAGTCACAGAATAACGTAAGCTGGAAGGGCCTCTGGAAGTCACCCACTCCATGCTCTTGCTCAAAACAGATCTAATTAGATCAGAGTGCTCAGATACTTGCCTGGGTATCTCCAAGCATGGAGATTCCACAACTTCTCTGGGCAACCTGTTCTAATATTTGACCTATTTCACTATAAAGCACACAGTGCTTGCAATTTGCCCGAATCATTAATTCAGAAAACTGTTTCTCACATATTAAAAACACCAAGATCACACTGAGTCCATCCCCTTACAAAAAATGGGGAAAGATGAAGGAGGTGCATAAGGAAAGGAAGGATGAGAGTGAAGACAATTTCACTCAAAACAGAGGAAAAGTCTTTGCACTACTCTTTAGCAAACCATGAATTTCTTTTCTCTAGCACAGATACCATGGCATAACAGCCAACACAGGTGAAGTCAAAGACAAAGGATGAGGAAGAAGAGAAGGGAGACCATGCACCCCTTGTTTACCATACTCCTCTCTTTATTCAAAACTGTTTCACTGTATCCAGCCACAGAAAAACGGTTTTCATGCAGGAACTGAAAATGCCATCTCAGCATCAACTGTTTGCAAACACTCAATCCTCTTAAAGGCTGACAGAAAGAAAATAAGGCTGGTGGCAAACAATCACATGAACAGAACCTGCACTGACTGTCAAGTAAATGATCACAGTAGGAACAAAAAAACCACACTTGACTTTGCTGAACGCAACTGTCAAATGATCAAAATCCTACCAAGGAATTCCTTCTTTTAGCATATAGGGCAGCTGGTTTGTGTGTCACACAAAAGTGAAAATACCAAAATTAAAGATGATGAAGGCCCTCTATTTAAAACACCACCTGAATAGTTTTACTCATAAAAACAACCTGTTAAGTCCCCCTGAATTAATTACACTGACAACTACTGGGAACAGGAACTTATTCAGTTCTTCAGAAGATCACTTTCCAGCTATGCCCCAACCCTACGACAGAAGAAGGAGAAAGAGGAAATGGAGCAGTGGTCTATCGCTTTTTGAAAAAACCCACAACTCTGACATTCAAGGTATCCATGAATATGTTTAGTGCTTCTGTATTAACCATGCAGAAACAGTTATCAGAGCACCATGGTATTAACTGTACGCTTCAGATTAGGTGTGGGAGGAACAGAGAAAAGAAATGATGATGAGATGAGAGAAAGAATGATGATTTTACTTCCCTTCTCCCCCCCTTGCTTCTGACAAACCACCAGCAAGTATTAGTTCTGGATACTTGCCAGTTAGCACAAAGGCCAACAAAACCAGAAGCTGCTAGAAATACAATAGATTTTGGGGACATAAAACCTGAATAACAAATATAGACAGAGACTGAAATTAACTACTCCCAACTTCAATAAATACAGCAAGTGAAAGGGGAAAAGGCTGAAAAAGCATCATGACAACCGTCAACTATTCAAAGTGAGAAACAGTAAATCAAAATTTCAAGTAGGAATCTCTTGGTTTCCTTTTTCCACTTTAAATGACAGGACAGGTTATCTTCACACCCCCAATAAGATGCCAGTCACCAACAAGCTTTTGTCAAACAACCACGAGTACATGAAAAGGGTAGTGATCTTGAGAGCTGCAGCACTGTACTGTAATCGGAAGACATGGAAGGAAGCAGCAACCTTTCCTTTCTCTGGAAAAGGCTCGGCAGGTAGTATTTAGCGTATTTAAGAAGTTTCAAGCTGTTAGTTTGCATCTCCTGCATGGCAATACCACACACTGCTACAGGACCACCGGACAAAAGGGTAAGGGGATGCAGCGTACTGCCAGGGTTACAAAAATCATAGAAGCAGCTTTTACCATATAGTGCCCACAAAAGAAAAGGCCAAGCACTTTTCCTCTTCACTCAGCTGTTTTACAATTGCAAGCCAAAGGTCAACTATCTTCACTCACTTTTGGAAGCCAGCCACAAGATTACTAACAACCAGCTTAATGGCTACAGTTCAAATGCTATTCAATCAAGTCCCGAATATGTGGGTATGCAGCAGTAATGGCACCATGACATCACAGGCAAGTTATCTGCTGAAGTCAGAGGGAGTCAGACAGGGTGCATCTTTGCCTTCTCTCCCCATTAAGAGAAACATGAACTTTTAAAGGGTGGGAATTAAAGTGTTACAGATTTGTTCTTTCCTTAGTGTGGCCAAGGCATAACATTTCTCTACAGAACAATCTTTTGCTATCATCATATGTGCCATCAAACTAACTCGACTTTCCAGAGGTGCATCAAGACGGGTATCTAATAGCTAGATGTAAAGAAGTCTTCGCTACACATCAAGTTACATGTGCACCTGAGCAAAGGATACCTAACGAGCAAAGCACACAGGCGCATTCAACACGTAACAAGTTTATTTCTCTTCCCAATTCATTTGAGGGCAGCAAGATTGACCTGATTAATAAGACAGATCACATGAGGCACATGAACGGGATACCCTGAGATTTCTGTCATGAGCAAAGTACTAATAAAACAGATCTGGTATGTCTGACAGAAATTAATTTCCACAATCTGAAACACACCTGAAGTGAACCAGACTTTCAAAATGACAACGCACCACAAGTTTGTCAGTCTGAGTAAAGTGAACTGTAGCAATTCTAATTGTTGTTGGCTTATTTGTCTGAAATTTGCCAGTTTTAGACATTGAACCTTACCATGCTGCGCAGAACTCATCTCAACTATGTGCTGAAGAAGGATTCCTGAAACTCTTGGAGTTTCCACTAACTTTAGTGATAATCTTGAGCAATTTAAAATTTCTTCGACTCAGTTTATTCATCTATGAGTATGTAAACAGGTAAAATTTGTAAACATTTTCAGAATATGAGCTGGAAAGAAATACAGTTTGAAGAACTGTTCATCAATGCTTTGAGGAAGTGTTCAGCCTAGGTTTTCCTTAGAGTAGGAAAATCCCTCTCTGTATTCTACGAAAAAGACAATGATTACCATAGTGTAACAGCATACATACCACCATGTGGCAAAATTTCTATCTATGGGATGACATCAAGTGGCAAGGACTCAAGAAGATTTTACTATTAGCAACTGTGCCACTGTACGCAGCTGAAAGTTTTAGCACAGACTAAACTTTCTAAAGTCTAAAAAAAATTTATTTTTCCTTTAATTCTTAGAAAATATTTTAAATGAACGCAAATTTTACAGGACATTTTTTCATGTACTTCAGCAAACTCCTATACCAAACTAGACGAAAATAATTATAAATACACTTTAAAATAAACTATATTCCATCATACTATATTTTTCCTTCCTGTTCAGCATTTTCTACAAGCTTACTTCAGCTCTGCTCTACTTCAAGTGCACTACAAAAGCAAAGGGCAGCTAATAGTAACCCAAAATGGAAGAATACAGCTCAGGTTAAGAAAAATAAATTAAAGATTATCACAGAAGACTTCTAAAATACTGACAGTCTCGGATGTTTAAAAACAGCAAAAGGAAATATTCTGGTAATTTACATAAACACTGGAACTGAGGTATACAGGTCTAACAGGCATTTTTAGGCCAATGATAGGCCTGGGATGTGTATGATACATACATTATTTTAAAAGTTAACAATCTCACAGCAGGAGATATTTTCGCAACCTTTAACTGTTGATGGCCACACAATATTACTGCATTTTTAACAAAGCCAGTTATGTTATTGAAATATCAGCTATAAAAGATGCATTTTAAGTTTACACACAGAGGTTGTTTTTTCCCAACTTATTTTAAAATAGTAAAATCCAGCCCTTCCTTGGCAAAAAATTTTGAGCAGATGAGTAATCCCACTGAGGTCTGCAGGATTTGATTTGTCAGCACACACAAAGTTACAGCCTCGCATCTGCAGGATAGGCACCTCTCAAAACAGTTTCTACTCAAAGCACTTTAGAAAGCAGCAGCTTAAAATACTTTAATACTAAATACATCCCTCTAGGAAGGTAAAGCCCATCTTATACATTTACGGAGAAATACTGACTCTGAATGAAACTCCATTAAAAACACTCTGCGATGTGTTTTGTATTACTTGGAAGCAACAAAGCTCTGAGCTATGCTTCACTAAGGCCAAATCACTAAGGACTTTTATATTTTACTCGCCCCCAAATAAAATTTTGGGCTTGCTCTGTGTGTCCAGTTTTTTCAAATAAAGTTTTAGAAATTCAAGTATTTTCAAATTCCTTTAATATAGCCAAGATGAAGCCTAAAAAGCGTTTGATATATTGAAAGAACTATAGACCAAAATTCCTCTAATGCACTCCAACATCCACTTACATCTGCACAGACCCGTTAAATATTCAGCCACAAGCTTATCACTCGAGTTCATCAGGACCGAAGATAAAACTCAGCACCAATATTTGACAGCCTGATGCTAAAAGATTATCTACTGAGAAATAATCTAATCACTGTTCTTTGATATTGGAATCCTTGGCAGGAGGCAAAGGAAAGGAACACAAATTTGATCTTGATTAGTTTAAGGGGTTTCCTCTCGTAGAAGGGAATTCAGCATAGAGGTTATCCTGTACTTCTGCTTATTTGCTACCATGTTTACGACTAAGTTTTCAAATATTCCAGTCTCAGAAGAGATAAATGAGAGACTTTGGGATGCATGCTTAACACAGAAACAAAACAGCCTCTCCTGATCTTAAAGAGGTCAGACTGGGACTGAAGAAATCTTGAGGCACCCTGTTAAAAGGAGATGGCGTTTGCTGGGGACGCAGAAGAGGGTCAGGTCTGACGGACAGGAAGAGACTCGGGAGAGAAGCTGAAAGGCGGAGGGCGAAAGAGGGAATCCCCGAGCTCGAACCCTCCACTTACCTTAAGGATATCCCCCCGTTTGAAGCTCAGCTCGTCATCCGCGGTGGCTTTGAAGTCGTACTTGGCGACGGCTTCCATGCTGGGGCTGCCGCGCACGGCGCTGGGAAGGAAGCGCTCCCCGAAGCCTCCGCTCCTCCCGCGGCCCGGCTCCCTCCGAGGCGCCGGCCCCGTCTCTCACATACAGGGAGGCCGGGGGACGATCCGCCCTAGGGGAGGAGGAGGAGGAAGAGACGGGCCATTAGGGGAAGTGGCACGGATCGATGGCCGGGGCCGCGCCCAGGAC
>VYZM01004313.1:667948-685279 GCA_013398915.1 Dromas ardeola | reverse complement strand
CGCCGCCGGGGCCGAGCCGCCGCTCAGGCTCCACTCAGGGCTAGCCCCGACCTGCCACCAGGGCGGATGCTCGGCTTCGCGCGCCACCCTGGCCGAGCCAATCACCGCGCGGCGTACGGGTGGCCGCGCGGCATCTCACCAACCAGACGCCGGCTTCTTGAGGCCGCCCCGAAGCGCCACCGCGGGTCCCCGGCGCCGTGGCCTCCCGCTTTGCCAGTGACCCTGATGGCGGCCCCGGCGGCGCGGGGGGAGGCCCGGCGGGCGAGCGGCTCCCCCGCCGAGATTGCCCGGCGCGGCTGGTGAGTAACGGGCCGGGCGGCGGCGGGGCGCGGCCGGGCTCCGTCCCGTCGGGAAGGAAGCAGGGCCAGAAGGGCCCGCCGCTTCCCTCAGCGGGGTCCCCACCTCGGCCGGGGGTTGCCCGCCATGGCGGGGGAGGCCCGAGGCAGAGGTCCCGCCGCACCATTCCCCTCAGACACCTTCCCTTGGCATCTGGCCGGAGCGTTACCTAGCGGCTGATGAGGGAGAGGAAATAAGGAAAAAACCACCACAAACAAAAAAAGGCGCTCCCACACGTGTTGGCGGCTCAGCGCCCCCGGCGGGGCTTCCCCGCAGCCGGGATCAGGCTCCGCGGAGCATCCCCCGCCGGGCACCGGCCTCGGCGGGCCCCGCAGCCCCCAGCGAGGCGGGGAGGGGGCCAGACCGAGCCCAGGGTGCTCCAGCAGCTCTGGGTGCAGCTGCGGTTTTGTACTCCGCATAAGGGTTTTAGGGATGATCCCAAATTCTGACTAAAATGCCCCAACAAGTTCGCCCAGATCCCTTCCAAGCTTTGATAGCAGCCTCGACTCAGCCTGTTTTGTCCCGCTCCACTCCTGCTCCTACCTTGTCGTAGTCTTTTCATCAGCAGAAGTTCACGGCACGCTTCATTTTGCCTCACATCCACTTGTTTTATTTCCAAAAGCTGTGGTCCATGCAGTCCTTGGATTACATGACCACTGTTTGTCCGTTGTTCAGGAGCTTTCTCCTATCAGGATAACACAGGCCATCGTTGATAAGAAAAGGCCTAAAAATCCCAGTTAAAAATCCCATTACTTAAAACACAAGAAGTTTGTATTAGATGATACTATCTACCCAAAAGATAGCTATAGAGAAAGGGAAAACCCACAGACAGGAGAGGATAGTGTTTTAATTATGCATTTAAGACTCACTGAGTTTTCACAGAAGTACAGCTCGTGCCACAGAAGAGTTTCTTTAAGTTAGCCTTCTTAGTCTTAAAAGTTACAAAGATAGCAGCAGATGAGCCTAAGCATCCATCCATCTTCCGAGGCAGCCACCAAGAAGTACACATTTTCTGAGAAAAGGAAGCTGCTATGGCATGCTTGTCTGAAGTCGTATTATTTCCCCCTGCAATTGGTAGAATAAAGCACCTAGTTGAACAGACAGCTCGTACACAATGAGATACAATAGTATAGTAGCACACAATCTCTATGAAACACTTTAGGTTCCTTAGAAATGCAAGTTTCTATATAAACAAACTGTTACTTAACAGCTGCTGTACTGCATAAAATTGCAGGGCTTGCTCAAATATAGCAAAATTTGAACAACCTAACAAGCAAACTAGATTTACTTTCCAAGAAGCCTGCTTAATACAGGCACACATATAAATAGCTACCCTGTACTGGTTTTATGCAAGATATCTTTTGTTCTTTAGTGCTTTATATTTCTTTGTTGTCTTTTACTCACGCACATCAAAACACTTTACATAACATTCTTCTTAACTGTGACCTTTTAAATCAAAACATTACCAACATTTTTTTATCTGATGAGAAGATTAAGACATTAGTGCTTTTAGCCTAGGTCACAAAACAAATCAATATTGCTACTCCAAGTGGAACCAAGAAAACAAACCTCCTTCCCCTAGTCTTCATATTACAGCACTAACTGTTTAAGTCTCTGTATCGATGAGGCCACCCTTTCTTCTATTAGAGTCCTACCCAAACTGGCTGCTAAAAGCCACAGCAAACACTCCAAACAGCTACAGGCAGAAAGACAGACCTGAAGAAGGGGTGGGTTGTGAGGGTTTATATACCCCTGTGGCTGCATGGGACTGGCCAGGAGCAGGGCTGGGGCCATGGGGGATTGGCCAAAAGGCAAGTCCTTGGTTGGGGTTGGCCAAAAAGAGTGTCCTGCTAGGGCTTAGGCAGCATTGTCCTGCCCCCAGGCGAGCAGGGTTTGCTTTGGGTTGGTTGGGTTTTTAATATGTGTGATAACGTATGGGACCATTTGTACGCTAAATGGAGTACTTTGGATCTCTGTCCAGAATACTATTGAGTGAATGGTGGAGAGTAGTTCTTAAGGAGCTGCAGAGAGCTCCTCCGTTTTCCTTTCATAATAGAGTGAGTCAGCTCACTGTCCTATTTCTAGACACGGTTCATCATACAAATGTTCATCATAAAATTTTCATGGAGCTTGTTGTGAGAATAACAAAATACAGAATCTGCTGAACCAATCGGTGTCTTTTCTACATAAGGGCTGGGCTTTGCTTTGAATCACTGTATGAACTTGATCTTGTTAATGGCCATCAGGTGCTGGGCCTGCTTTGGGAAACTCTCAGAAAACACTTTTCCCATCAGCATGACATTTGTCGAATATCTCCAAATGGCAAACACTGGTTAAGAGTGCTTTTGCCTAGATTTACTACAAACTATGCATGTAACACCCTTATTTATAAACTGGAATTAAGAGAAAAAGCTGCACCTTTTTTCTGTGAGTCAGAGTTCGTCAGCAAAAATTGATTTTCTAGAAGGTCCTATAAATACATCATGGGCTTTTTTATTTTATTTTGGGCTGCCACCTCTTTGTGGTTTTCTAGCATTTCAGGTTATATATTTTTTTTAATGGAGGCAGTTATACAATCCTGGTTACCATAATAACCAATATCATGATGATGAATGACAGCTGTCGCTTCTGCTGTGAATTCTTCCATACATTTGCTGTGAAATGTTTTAGTTGTCATTCAAGGCATCATGCCACAAAGCACACAATGTCCCATTGCTCTGCAGAAGCTGGAGGGGCCCTTACAACTTTCAGAATTGTGCCTTTTGTTGCATTTTTCACTTTGATCCGGACTGAATACATGCTGTGCCTTTCTGTGGCAGGCTTAGAGTACCTGAAGCAGAAAAGATAAAGCAATCCTTTAATTCCCAAACACTCCTTTTTTTTTTTTTTAACCCAGTAAAGAAAAATGAACACAACAAAGATCTTTCAGTTTTATTATACCTTAATTTGAAACAGTATCAGCCCCTGTGGAAACAGTAAGGTAGACTAAGCTAGTTTGATCATTCTTTTGATCATACCTGTCAATTACTTCTCAACTTACCAGAAAAAAATTAAAATAAAAATAAATGTGTTCTTTCGATTGTGTAGCATCTTGTTTTACCAGTCTTAATCTTGCAGGTAAACTGATGGTCTGACTCTTACAAGCATGCCAAAGCTATTTCCTACTCCCATTCTCCCCCCTTGTTGCGCAGCTTTCGTTTTAAGCCACCGCTGTCCTTTGAAACAAGTCTAATGTGCAAGTCCTGTGCTGAAGGAAGAAGGAAGGAGCCAGAGATATTTTTTTATTGGAAAACTCTCAGCAAGTAAGGTTTAAACAAAAACTAATTTCACCCCCAAAAAGGCACACTTGTCAGTTGGAAGACAAATTTTTAAGTTCATTTCAAGTTTGATCCTGTTCCCGATTCAAGGTAGAACAGATCTCTTTCTCTAATTCCTGTCATTTGGCAAGGGAAGCGTAGCCTGTGTGATCACAGCCATGCACAAATGAGATATTTGACCACTACTGAGTTGATAATACTTAGCGCATACACAACATCAGTTCAGAAGATCTCACTTACTTTACAGCTACTAATAAATTTACTTCACAGTTCCTCTCTGAAGCAGATATGCATATCTCTATCTTAATTTAGGGTTATTGAAGCAGAGAATGTTTAGCTGGCCCAAATTTGACAAGTTTTGTCACAAGCAGATACTGAAGCCAAGAAGTGTGGCTGCCAGCTCCCTTGCTGTAATTATTCTGTGCTTGCAATGGGTCTCAGAGCAATTGACAGTATCACTTGATGCACCTTTGGAAGCCCATATATCAGCAAATGTGCCCATGTTGCAAATTATCAGGCAGACATCAGCTACTCATGAGTAGGAAGACCGTATGGTTCTGCTGATATCAAAACAATCAGCTCTAATGTAAGCCATTTTCTCCAAGGCTTTTTTGGTTATTATCTGTTCCCCCGTGTTTCTATTCTCGGTGACAGATCAGGCTTCTGTTCTTGAGGAATTCACTTCTGGCAGCGAGAAATGTTCAGACTCCCCATCAGTTTTCATAGAGTAATCTATGTTGAGAATTTTCAGTAAATAACATGAAAGCATCAGTGATTGAACACTTTAGGGAAAACAGTATTGTTAGGTTGATTTAGTCTTCTCCCTAAAGACTTGCAGCTTCAGAAACACATTTTTCTTTCCAAGTGTCTATAGGTTGTATAGTTACCTGATCTTTCTGGTTTGCTAGTTGTTTTCTAGGTTCCGTACGTACTCTATCACGCTGTATTAGTTATTAAATTTCAACAGTGATACCTTACACTGATGTTGTGAGTTTTGGTAAGTTGTCATGCGTTGAAATCCTTAGATTTCAAGGGAGGATCTGAAAGCACAGTGTTTATTACCTATATAAATACACTGACTGCATAAGACAGTGTTATTTGAAAGATGATTAGGTAAACGAAGTCTGAATGGACCCTTGTAAAGCTCTGCTTCTGCTGTTCAGAAGGATGTTTGAAACACTTGGTGATACTCAGATCAAGCTACAAGACTTACTCTTTGCTCCGGGCACTTCCAAACAGAAATTAGTTTGGGGTGATGGGAATACATTTTTCAGATGTGAAAAGGTCTGAGTATCAGATACACATGGAACCTGAGCACTGAACTCATTCATTCTAATATCTTTATTTTATAAGATATTCTAACGTGCATTGCAGACCTCTCCATATAGCTATGGGCAAACTACTGGCTGAGTTCGGCATGCTGGATTTTCAGAAAGTTAGTTTGCTGCTAGTGGCAGTATGCATTGGATTGAGTTATTTTATTTGATGGACCCTGTGTTGGGTTTCACTCAGCCTAGTGATTTGGAAGTATTTCTCAGGCTGAATGCAGCGTGATGACACTTGAACACCACATCCAGCCATTTTCAAGTTTCACGGACTGTTCTAGGCATCCTGAGGAGGATAGAGTGTGCAGGGAAAGTGAAAAGGGTAAACTGGCTGCCCTTGGAGCCTCTGGTGTGTGATTAGAGCGACCACAACTTCAGGCATCTCTGATTGTCTTCGGCTGAATACTTGACGTCCGCTAACATGTTCCAGCAAAGCAGTCCCACTTCATTTCTGTCCTGCTGTCTGGCAGAGTTTAACATGTCGACAGCATGAGTGACTGATTGCCTGGGCAAACAGAAGAGAGAAAAGAACAGGGAGGACAGAGGAAGGCAGATGCTCTAGTGTGGAAGAAATACTAGTGCACAAAACACCTAGGATGGATCCAGAGTGTGTTGAGTCCTTGCTGTTGGGTAGGGGCGATGGCGAGACACACGTCCAGTGGTGGGAATTAACAGCAATCCCTGAAACGGAAGAGTCTGGGAGGGGAGCACACAAGGACCTTGTGGGGGATGGAGTGGATGAATGCATATCTCTGCAGATCTTCACGTTGCCTGCAGAATTCATGAACTGCTTCAGCTCATATTGACTCTCTCCAACCAATCTTTCATCTTTTTAACACCCTGATTGCGTATCTTGCTTCCTAGCACTGAAGGACTTCAGGGTGGTGTTCCTAAGCATGCGGACGCTGTGCCTTGAACTTTAAGGAATGGCATGTTTTGCGTTCAGGATCACATTTCGCTTTGCTGCCTAAACCAGAATGTCACTCTGGGCAGTGCAGCAGATCCTGCCTCCTGTCCAGCTGCCTCCGTGCATGGGCCCCTGCCCTCCAGCCAGAGCCACCCACCACTGCTGGTGATACGGACTCCATGGGATTAGCACAAACAGTCCAGCATGTTTTTTCTTGTTCTGCTTTTGTGACTTTGGCTTCCCAGTTACCCAGTTGTGTCGTGGATAGTTATGCTTTTGAAGTCCAGATCCAGAGAGAAATTCAGGCACTTAATTTTTGTTTGAATGAGTGAAAGCATGGTGCATAAATCCTTAAGTAGATCTACTAATAAATCTTCTGTCGGAGGGGAGTAAGAAGAAGAATCATGGATTTATTTCTTATTTGGATGGATTTATTTCTTAGCCCTTTTATGTGACCATTTTCTCCTTAAAATCATCTGCTCTTGCCTTCCCTTATATTGAAGTCACTCAAGTTAAAGGCAAGATACTGAGGCTCTGAGCTGCTGTGTGCAAGCATACAAAAGTATGATTTCCTCCTTCCCACTCTCAGCCCTTTTTGTCAGCTGTGCTCCAGTAACTTTGTCTGATCCTCTCATTGCGATCGCTAATTGGCCTGGCAGGGTTATGAAGTGACTGAAAATACCTTCATTCCCTTGGTGTGTGCACATTGAGAAGGGTCATAGAACAGAAAAGCAGGGCAGAGTCCAGACCTGTGGCTCATGCTAGCCAACTGGCAGCCAAAAAAATGGCACTTGCAGGTGCTGGTTGCTCTATTGCAAGCAGTTCTTTGGTAACCAGCAGTTTGCTGAATGCTTAATGCTTCCCAGGATGCAGACGCAGGACTCGCCTGCATGAGAGGAAATACCTTCATCTAACTCTTCAGCATGGGAGAGCAGTGGCTTTCCGAGTAAGCTTTGGATGCCTTTTGTTTTCCTTGAAATGATGTAGCATGATGGAGAGTGCAGGTGACTGCCACAAGGATGGGATCTCCAGAATCCTTCTTTGAAGAAGGCATTATGGTATAGACCAGGGTAGTAAATCCTAGCTGGCAAAAGCCAGTCCTGTTGTATCTAGGAAATGTGTAGGTGGTTTGGATTGATTTGCAGACCCAGCTGCTTCCTTGTTTGTTTGGATATCAGAGAAGTATATGTCTGAGACCTGAGTTGGTGTGTGATATTAAAAAATAGTACCAAGCGTTACTAACCAACAAAAAGACCTTCCCAAGATCAATCATAGCATAATCTTATAATATCTCATTATGTTTATATGTAAGAGAATTCTCCAGAGCAATGTAAACAGATCCTTTGTTCTGACCAGAAAAGACATTTTGCGTATGTGGATGGAGAACAAACTTCTGCCATGGGCAATCAAAGGGGAGATGGGCTAGAAGAAGGATGTGAGTTCCAGAGCTGCTTCCCACCTCAATTCTGTCCCAGTTTTGCTAAAAAAAAAAAAAAAGCCTAGTTCCCTGGTAATCTGGAATTGTTTTTATGACTTCTGGCCTACTTCGTGGTGGTCAGATACACACTCAGCCCAGCAGCATAGTCTTGTCAAAGACTGGATGTGTTGTTCGGCAAATGGAAGAATCGTTACTGCAGGCTCCATTAGAGATTAGCTGGACAAAGCTCCTGTTAGATAAGAAGAGCAAGACAAATAGCTGTGGGTGACAGCATGCTCCAACACCTGGTGGAATCCAGCACTTTGTCAGCTTTTTTTGGAGGCTTGCCCAAAAGTGTGTCAGGGCTGCAATAATACTCTTACTCTGAGCCGCAGGGAACTTCCTTCATCTACTGCTGCCACTTTTGGGGGGACGTAAGCTAATGGGATCAGTTCTGAGTAAGGGGGAGCTGATGTACTATTAGAAGCACTTTCAGCTCCTTTTAAAGACCAATCCTGTAATTTGAATTGTGTGAAGTTCATCACTTTCTTGTCATAAAGGGAGTGATATGGGGAGATTGACTGCTTCCCCTTCTGTTTCCACAGATGGTAATGTGATAGGTGTAGCCAAGCTCATCTCCACCTAGGAGACATTCTCCCCTGAGGAGAGAGCTATCCTCTTTTGCTGGACATGCTTACAGAACCGCATAGCCATGGACCTCAAGGAGAAGTGTCAGGTAAGTTTTGTGATAAGGGGCATGCCCAACTTACATGTTGAGTCCTTTTAATTGTCACCATTTGGCGTTATTATGTGATGGTATAATCCCTGGTTATTACCAAAATTGAGACTTCTGTCACCTTCACAGTCCTAGGGTTGTACTTGTATCAGTAGGTAAGTCCTTCGCAGGCTGGGAGTGGGGCACCATGGTGGAACAACGTAGCTGAAGTATATGCTGTCACCTATCCTTTTACTGTCTTAAGCTTTAGGGACTGTTACCTTGGTTTTATTTGAGAGGCTGAATTTGCTGCAAAGTTTTTTTAAATAAACTATGGTGATGAAATCATCTGAGTCCAGTTTTCCTGATGGTAAGTGTATGCATTTCTTGGGCAATCACATGTCTTTCTAGGCAGTGCTGCAGGATAGTATTTCAAGATCTGGTTTAGAAAGTGACAGATAAGTCTACATATTGTATGGAGGCGCAGTCTGTCTCTTAACTATTTTGCCATGCTTTGAGCTTCAAAGGAAAAAGGAGAGAGATCTTCATGAATAGCTCCTTAGAAGTTAAAAAGACATATCTGCTGTGGCTGACAGGAGACTGTAAACTTGGCACATATTACTCTACTTCCCAAAAGTAAAATGATTTTGATCACGTCAGTGAGTAGTCTGCTGGTCACCTATGTTTTAGCCATGTTTTAGCAGCCTACTGAGTATTAAATGTACTTCTCACTCAAAAAAGTGAACTGGTCCTAATTCTGGATCCCAGTCAGAAATGGGACAGGTAGTTTGAGACCAGTGGAGAACGTTATCTGTGCCAAGATCTCAGCTGACTCTGGTAAGAGAACATTCTTGGCTTTCCTTTTCGGTGTCCCTCTCCCCACCACACTGTAAGCTTTGTCTGCCAGATGACGTTTGCTGTCTCTGTCACTCTGCGTGCATCCCTTTCTTGCAGTCTTGTTTACAGCCCTTCCAGCATCAAGAAGGGGTTTTGTTCGTTAGTGCAAAGTACCCGCTAGGTACCTAGACTCAGACCTGCTCTAAAAGATTACTAGAGCTCTGTAAAGTGACTTGAAAGGCACTCAGTTTTTCACATCAGCTCTTGCACTTGCCTAACAGACTTCTTATTTGCTAGGTTTTTGTTTCTGTAATGTGCTAGACCAGGAAGGCCTGGGTTTACTCACGCCTGAACCTCTCGCCGCTGGTATGCTCGCAGGATGTGTTTGAACTGTGTTGTTTTATATCAAATTGCTGTATTAGTGTGGAGGTAACATTCTAGCGAGGATAATGATCTATTTATTGTCTTGTTAATGACGTCATGGGCTAATCTGGTATTGATCATTTCAGGAGATGACGCAGTTACCGTGCTGTACAGGGATGTGTTCTGTGTAGGCTCCGAGAGCCCAATGCTGGCATTGCTGCAGCCATGGCAGAGCACAGCGGGGACACTTTCACTGTAGGTTGCTACCTTTGGTTCATCTCTCTCTCTCTCACATGACATTCTCCATTGTACAACGCAGGAAGAGCGTATCAAATTGCTGGACAGGCAGCAGAGGGGACAGTATTGTAATAGACCTTTAAAAGGCCTATTAGGAGAGTGTCCTGCACAAGAGATTATGAGGAATCATGGTGTTCTGAAGTCCTAGCCTCCTCTCCTGACTTACTGAAGTTTTTTCTCCCTCCTTTCTGAACGGGGATTTAAAATGAAGACAAAAAATCACCACACTCTTTTCAGTAGGAATTAAAAGAAACACTGATACATACAGCTGCATTTTACAACTTACTTTGTTTGGATTCTGAGGAAGGACCATGGTTTTATTCCTGCTAGCAGTATATTATTTGGTGTTAAGGAGTTTGCTCCTATTTTTTTTTTCAATACTGCAGATCCTTGTTTCATCCCCTTTAAGGTGGAATCCATCTTCCTTTCCAAAGTGACGAACTTGGACACATACATGCTGATGAGGGAACAAGTTAACCTGCTGTGTCACCTCAGTAGCAAATTTGATGTGCTAGGTTTGTTTTAAAATGCTAAAAATAAAATGAACCCAAGTGAAAACATCAGTCCCAAATCTAGTTGAAAGCAATCTCTTTGCTCTAATATATGTGTGTGATGAAGAGTTAGCACTCCTGGAACAGAAGACACGCTCTGAGCATTGCTGTGGCACGGACATCTGTCACTCAGAAGGATAAGAAACGTGTCCTCTGGCTCCAGTCAGCTAATACAGTTCCGCTGTCAGAAATAGCTGAGGATCAGAGTTTGTCAGGTGTAATGTAGGCCGCCTTCCCATTTTTGCCAGAAGCCAGACACTGCAGAGAAAGGCAGAGAGTATTTTAGGAGCAGTGCCAAAACCTTCTTAAATTAAATGTGCTGATATCTTGTTCTTTCCCCTCTTCTCCTGACTTTTTAATTTTCTGTGTATTTCTGAAGTGAATTTAATACTTGTGAAAGGTGCCAGAATCTGCTCCAAGACCCACTCAGCATATACCAAAACAGCAGCGTTGATTGCTGCAGGACAGTGTGAGGCTCATGAGTTTGAGTTACTTTAGATGTAGGCTGTATTTGCAGCAACGCAACTATTAAAAATCATTGACATCATCCATACCACAGTTACCAATAACAACACTGTATTATCCCAGTGTAATTGCTGCAGCCTGGAGACAGCACCGTGCCTCCTGGCCAGAGCCCAGACGTGTATTCAGGGAGCCTGCACCGTACTCCACATTGCTCCAGCTACGGCACCGTTGGTCCTGGGCTGCCTTGTTCCAGGATGCATAATAAGAGCTGCAGTCCTACCTTTGGACTGAAAAGTAGCCCAAGTCCTTTTCCTCTTCTTATCTTGCCAGTAACAGTATCTTTGGTTTTTATTCCCTGCTGTTCTCTAAAACCTCAGCTCTTCTTCCAAGGGCTTTTTCACAAACTGATCCTTTTTCCACAGACGTCTCTCATGTATGCTGCAATTTTTGTATGGGTCTCAGTCCCTTCCCTCTGCCTTTATACTGAGCCTTTTATTTTAACCCAGAATTTTATCTTCAGTTCTCAAGTTTACAGCTTCTGCTCTTTGAAAGGTAGCACATTCTGTTATTTAATGCACAAATACATGTCCAGATGCAATTTATGATACCAGCTGACATCAGAAGGAAGCTACATAGTACAAATTACTGCCCTACACAAAACACTTTGGAGCAAGGTCTCTCAACAGTGAGGTTAAACAAAAGGAGGCAATTTGTCCATTTCCAGTTGTGTTCATGACCAAATCTGGATTTTCAGAGCTGGAAGAAAGTTGCGTTGGGACCTCTTAACTGCACGAAGCACAAGGGTTACTCCTGGTATTGCACTGTCACCAGCAAGTTGTTTCATTGACGTTCATTCGAGTCTCCAGAAGGTGCAGGGCCAAACAGCTCAGCAAGCCCTGAGACAGGAAGGGGCTGATACATGTGTGTTGTGTGAGGGTTTGCCCATTCTAACCCCGTGTTGTTGTTGCTGATGCTTTCTTTTTTCTCCTTACTTTTTTTCTTTGTGTTGAAATGAGTAGGTGAGTAGTTTCTTAGCAGGAAAAGAGGAAGGAAGGAAAAATTGTGCCATTAGGACATTTGGTTCCTCTCTGTGGTTTAAAATTGTTGTCTAGGTAACAAAATGCCCTACAGAAGGATGAAGGATGTCTTGCATCTTTCTCCCCACTTTCTCCTGACGTGACATAAAATGCAGTGTCTACTTCCCTTCAACTTCATCTTTAAGAGCTTTGTGAGATTACATACGGATGTGTAACTCAGTGCCGACACAGAGGAGATAACTGTTTCTTTCAGGAGTTGTCTTAGATCTAGCCTGCATTTGGTTTACTGTAAATACTGAGGCCTCTTAATCTCTATACTTCTGGTTTTAAACACAGGGTGTGGGCAGTGCCCATTTAGACATCTGAATTTCAGGGAAGGAAAGGAAGTGAACAGCTTGGCCAGGGCTGGTAGGCAAATACTGACACCTGTACATGGTCTTCAAAGCTACATCATAGCTTTGAATATCAGCATGGTAAGCTGAGACTGGAAGCTTTTCCAGTGCCTGTCTGTTCCATTCTGTACCGGCCAGCTGTAATCCTTGGCAAGCTATTGACGTGGTTCTTGGCTGGGCCAGTTCTTTACCCCTTTCTATGTGGAATTAATGTAATTGGTTTAGTGATTGCTCTGCAGAACTGGGAAGCCCCAGACAGAATTAGGACAGCACTGAAGCAGGAGCTATATAAAAACCCACTTATAAAGGTGCTTCCCTCCAACAATGAGAAGGAAACATTCCTGTAAAAGATGAGAATGAGAGAGAACACTCGTTCCTTCTTCACCTCCAAAGGCCTTTTTATCCCATTACCTGTTGTTCTACCCAGCCCTTCCCTGTCTACACTAATCCTTTGCCTCCTCTGTGCCACTGCCCAGGTGTCAGTAAATGGGGAGCCCCAGGGATGGCACATGGCTATGAAAAATTTGCATGCACCTTTTGTTTTAGATTGTGAGGCTCAGGATGTATGAACATCGGATGCTGAGAGGGGCTTTTGCTGCTTTTTCTATCAACAAAAGAAGAGGGAGGGAACACTTCAGACTGGACCTGTAGCCATCTCAACTTGTTTAAATAGCAAATGCTTATATTTTTAAATTGAGCTTGAATGCAAAGCTGTGGAGTCATCTGGAAGACTCTCCTAGATTTATGTAAGGGAGTTAGTATTCCTGGGTCTCTCTGTCTCAATCTAGTCTTTTCCTTGCCTGTTCGGGTGTTCCTTCCCCTGTAGTATATTTTATAACACTTTGTCCTTTCTAATTTGCCATCTGCTTTTCCACAGACCCCTGTCTGTCAGCATCAGCCCTTACTGTGGATGCATATGCATCTCTACAGGCAGGGAACCCAGGGATTCTGGCTGCATCGGCTCCATCTGATGAATGGACCATTCTTACAGACATCTGGTGCTATCCTGGGCAAACTTTCTTCTCTCTGCCTTTTTTTTTCCCCCTTTCTATCCCTCATCCCCCACCCCCATCCACCGCCTCCTTGCTGGATATGCAGCGTGACTGGAAACAGGCTGAATTAATCAGCAGACTGGTGCTTCACTCTGCTGCTTCTGTCTCATTCTCTGCAGCGCTGGGCTCTGCACAGTCTTCCTCTCTCTCCCTCTCTGCTCTCATTTTTGGAGGGCAGCAGCAGTGCAAGTTGCTGGGGAAGTGGCGCAGGAATTTAGCCCAGATGCTTTTCAAACAGGCCGATCTCTGGATCCCTCACCAAGGCAAATGCCGCAAAGTAAGTTTTCTCTCCCTTAACATTTAAATTCAAAATGGCTTTCCCTCTCTCCCTCCCCAGCCTGCATCCTGCCTGATGTGATGGTGCATGAAGAGCTTTGAGGTTTTGGGGAAAGAGGTTATGACAGGACATGAAACAGCAAATGATGATTTTAGCTGTAGAATGGCTTGGTGTTGGAGGGGATGGGGAAAGAAGCTCTATTTTAAACTGCAGATTTAACCCTAGAACCAACAGGAGGGGCCAAATGTGATTTTAGCTGCCGACTCCTCTGCCCCTCTCCTTTGCTGCCCCTCTGCCTCATGACTTAAATTTGTCTGTTTCTTCTATGGGCTTTAATCGTAGCTGTTGAACCTCCTTATCCCTTTGAAATGCCTCGCAGTGCACCTGGCTAGGCTGTATCGTAGTTTTAGTCCCCAAAGTCTTCAGATAAAGAAGTGGGGATGGGAAGGAAACTAAAGGGGGGAATGAAAGATGTGCTGAAGTTCTGTGGATTTCTGAGCATTGCTGGCCCCTGGGAGGGGATTAGAATCCTCTGGGGTAAGCTCTGCATTGACATAAAGCACTATGCTGTGTGTTGAAGCCAGAATAAATACGGATCCCTAACTGCTTTCTGAACTTGGAGGAATACTGTAACTGGATAAATTACAGTAATGAAAGCTCGATAATTGCATAGTACAGGTGAGCTTCAAAGCACTGCATAAACAGTGCTTCGTCCTGCCAGCAGCCTGGTGGAGCAGGTAACTATGGTTGGGGATTTGCTGCTGCAAACAGGACCGAAGAGACAGACTAGGGAAGGTACAATTCAAAACTCAGCTTTTACCTGGGGAGCGGTCGTGTCTTCCTCTGCTGTTGAACTGCTACTAGCTGAAGGAGAAGCAAAGCACTGGGGTTTGCATTACTCATATGGAAAGGTTGATCATGCCTGTTGGCATCTTACTCCGTGCTTTATAGCGGGCATAAAATGTGAATGTCATTGTCTGGATTAAAATGGACTCTGTTCACACTAAAATGCAGTGGTGATTCAGACAGCTGATTAGCATTGCTTTGGCCAGATGTCTCAGAGATCTGTGCTCCTGCAGCTGTGTCTCTTTGCAGTGTAAGTCTGCAGGCCCTGTTAGCGATGAGCTGCGGGGATCCTCAAAGCCAGCATCCACACTGGAGCCCCCACAGGCACCCAGTTCCAAGCTGTGGGGGCTCTTTTGTCCAGGGGCAGGGGGAGGTCTGGGCTGCCTTTCATACTGTGGCTGCAGATGGAGGAAGGAGACAGTTGTTGACTATTGCTCTGTCCATTAATTTGGGCACTGCTGTGCTGACGACTTTGCTTGTTTCATTTGAATTGAGACTACCAACAGCTAAGCTGTGGCTGCCAAGTTCATGTCAGGTGGCATTTAAACCAAGTTTAACAGCTGTGTTCGTTGTGCCTTCTGGTACCTTTCCCAGCAAGTCTAGTTTTAAAGGCAGTGGTCCCCACAGAGCCATAATCTCCTTGATGGAGCTGCCTGAATCATGCGGGTATAAACATATTTCTTTCTTCTGTGCTTTCCAGTTGTGTTCAGGTGGGTTGGTGAATATTATAATCTTCACAACGCCTACAGTTAATAGGGAGTTGGTAGTCTCATTATAGGGAGGAGAAACTAAGGCGCAGAGGAACATCCAATTTTCGCACTGCCATCCAGAAGTCTGTGGCAGAAGAAGAACAGAATCCAGCTGTCCTGACGGTTAGTCCAGAGTCTTAATGAAATGGTCATCCTGTGGAGTAGGAGTGTGTCAGGGTGGAGGCTTCATGTAGCCTGGGTCACTAGAGAAGCACTCTTGCTAGGAGTCAGGGATCAGACCTCTTTTGAAAAGTAACTGCGTGAACACTAAGAAAGACAAAAAGCATAATCAGGACCAAGGATGTATGCAGTAAAGGGAAACCTTTGCCCACAATGGCCTATACATTGGCTTTGCTGTCTGCATCTGTATCATTCTGCAGCATGGATATGCCATTTCAGGCAGCCTGAGTGCTCAGCAGCCGCAGTTGACAGAGCTGTAGCACGCAGATGTGTGATTTGCTTTAGAACAAGAATAAATCCCTCACTACCACTGGCCTGCTGTAAGAAATGTTGCCCCAAGAAATTGCACGCTGTTGTGTGTATGATGTCTGCCATCCTCTCTGATGAGACCCAAAAAACCCTACCGTGTGTCATATCGTGCTTTATCCTAAGCAAGAATCTGACTTACAGTACTAAATGCAAATATATTTGGTGGAGTTACTCCTTCTCATGTGTTTTTGGAACTGTGAATAATGCATACATTTCAGGAGGTGTAATCCCTGAAGTCGATCAATAGCCTGCGAAATGTCATTGTTAGATTAAAAACTGCCTTCTTTTTCTGCTAAGGAATGCAAAATAGCTCTCAGAAAAAGGAATAACATTCTGCTGCCCAGTTTCCCGCCTCCAACTGTTTAAATCTGAAAAGCAATTGAGTAGAAGTGTTAAAAAAGGGGTCTCGTTTGTGCAGCCTGGAAAGAGGGAAACAATCTGACAGCTGCCTCGTAGGGGTTTTCCATACCACTCTGAATCGGAGGGGTGGAACTGCAGTCTATGAAAATTGAAGCTTCTAGCAAATCTTCTGTTTTCTATTCCCTTATTTGTTCAAACCATCTTTGTAAAGGCAGTTACATTCAAGTGTACAGCAGTCTTGGTGAGAAGCCCTTATTCTGCAAGAGACTGAATCCACAGAGGACGGAGGATGATTCAACCCACTTTGCTTTATAAAGCAAAGAATATATTTGTGTTCCAGTATTATTTAAAAAAATGTTTGGCATATGTGATACAACACCACATATTATATCAACATTTACTGGCACAACAAATAAATATGCTACTATGGATGTGTAATGGCTGTATGAAAATATAAGAGGAGTTAATTATACTAATATTTTGTGTCCATTTCTGAGCTGTATACATTCTGACCTCTGCTTGTTTGCTCCTCTTGAAGGAAGGAGCAAGACCTCTGTCTTTCACTGGATAGCAGAGAGTGTGAGAATAGCTGATAAACTTTTGAGATATTCTTGAATGGTTCTATGTGTAAAAGAAGAGGATGGGAATTTTAGGAAAAGCAATGAGGAACCAGTAGTGATTTTGTGTGAGGATGAAGGTGGGCTGCAGGAATAGGTGCTGATGCTCAGGAGCAACTTTACATTGTGGGAGGAAAAGTCAGAAGATAACTACTCTTTTCCTATCTATCAATCTGAAAATGCCCCTGTAAGGCAAAGTAAAACTTTTTGCTGTGAGCCAGGCAAGGCTACAGATTTAAACAAGCTCTTGGATCACTGGATATTTGCCAACCTTGCCAAACTATGAGGGCCCAATTGAGAGGAGGAGGCAAAGAACAGTTTCCTGATTCCGTGGCTCCACGTCTCCTAGCTCTGAGCTGCTTCTTGTCTCCTTCCTGAAGAGCCAAACCAGGTCTTAAAACTGGGCATTTGATCTAGCTCAAATTCCCTTTCCCTGGCATTTGCAGGCAAGCTAAGCAGTAGTTTAACATTTAGGATATTTACTGGAAGTGGAGAAGAGAGGAGCCCATTCACACATTTTTTCATCCTCCCATCCAGTCTATACCTCAGCACGTTCATTCCCTCTAGACAATGAAATCACCTGTACAAAAAAATCTCCCGCACTGTGTGCTTTTTCCTTAACAGCCATCCTGCAGATTACAACTCTGAAAGAGACGCGTTATCATCTGCAAGGCAGAAGGTTGCAATCGTCCTGTGTTTACCTGGCTTCAGTCACTCCTCTGAGCCTAAGGCTGTGATAGCCGGGGTCAGCTCCGGAGGAGCCCTAAGTGCACTTAGAGGTTTGTCCGCTCTCCAGCCTCTCGGGGCAAAGGAGAAAGCAACTGCCCATTTTCTGCTCAGGACTTTTTCCCTTTAGGCATGGGCACAAGGAAAATACAGCCTTTTAAAATGCCTCCTGATACCCGTCAGGGTTTTGCTTTCACTGTAACCTAGAATTTACTGTCTGTTTTGTCTTTTTTTTTCTTTCTTTTTCCTTTTTTTT